>JBBPFP010000046.1:1765389-1777153 GCA_037974795.1 Kaempferia galanga | reverse complement strand
TTGATGAATCATCTATCGTCCTTCAATCAGGTTAGTCTTCAATGGGTCGAATTTTAGTAGGTCAACTATTAACGGATTGAACTAACAAGGAATAGATTGTCGGTGAGTCAGATATCAACAAATAGACTTTCTGTAGACTAAACTGTGTATACCGAGAACCAGTTGGACTCTAGGGGCCCTATCCCCTCTCAAAGGGATTAATATAAGGTTAGAAGGGGGCTAACACACACCTTTACGTGACTCCTCTGATGCTCAAGTTAGGGTTGGAGATAAGAATGGAAAAAATAAATGAAAAATAGTAGAAAAGTAGTTTTGTGGTTCATTGCTCGTACATTCGGTTGTTGGAGTGAGTACCTTTTTATAGGGAAAGAAAGACATCCTTTTCTTATGACAACTATGATTTTTCGTTGTCTAACATTGATGTGGGAGCAAAAGAATAATTTTAATCTTTGTATTATTTTTTATTGAGTTTGATATTTAGAATATTTTTAATAATTTTTATCTTTTGTATTTTTAGATTGAGTTCATTTAGGATATTTTAAATATTTAGTATATTTAGAATTTTTTCTTTTTGTCAGTATTTCTTTCCTTTCATGTGTCTTAGGGTTTGGATCTATCTAAATAATTATTTTAGTTGATGTAAGGAAGTTTTGATTAATAAGAATTTACGGTTGCACTGTTTCTTCTCAAATGTCATATTTTATTGCCTATTTCTGAGTATTCTTTTGAATCAACAGATTTAGAATGTCACTTTTGGTATTTATGTGTTAATTAACGAAACCAATAGTTATCTAATATATCAATTGGTATTAGAGCGAGATTGATATTGTGGAGTCAATAGTCGTCTCCTTCTTCAGGAATGACGAGTTTTGCTTTTCTATTTCCTGATATTCTTGTGAGAATCAATAAGGTTTAGAAAATTGATTTCGGTATTCATGTGTGAATCAACGGATTCAATAGTTTTTTGGTGCATCACACTAAGAAGATTGAAACGCGTTGGCAACGCTTCTAATAATGATATGTCTAGTAATTCGACAATGAATTTTCCTCACTATGGAGAGAATGATGCAGGAATAAAAAAACAATTTAATCTTTTTATTATTTTTATGAAGTTTGATGTCTAGGGTATTTTTGATAATTTATGTCTTTTATATTTTTGAATTTTGAGTCCGTTTAGGATAATTTAGATTTTTAGTATGTTTAGAGTTTTTTATCAGTTTTTTAAATTTTTTTCTTTATTTCTTAGGGTTTAGACTCTATATAATCAATTATTTGAGTCGATGTAAGGGAGTTTAATTGTGTAACTAACGCACCATTTTCTCTACCGTTTGCATCTATGGATCTGAATAACTACTCATTTACTTTAGGTGGCTACATAATTCCCAGCATATGTAACCGTCTGTCATCCCTTCTTGCATTCATAATTGACATATCTTTCCCTCTACCATTCCAGTCAGGATCCTCTGATCCACAATCTATGGTCTCCTCTTGGTTCACATCAAGAGGACCATTTGATCATATCATGGATCCATGTATTTGGTCATGATCCAACGACCCTCTTAATTTCAAACCAGAAGGGAATCAGAGATTATAGACCAAAAAATTTGTACTCCTACCATATACACCCGTGACTAAAATAAGTACTCAAACTGCTTAATTACAATCCGAGTTCCACCTAAATAACTTGACGAATCAACCCGTCGACGAACTTGGCTGAATGACTTTAAACACTGCCATACTTCTTATCGAGTTCTGTCAATCACCTTGAATAGCACCGAACCCCTTATAAAATATCCACGACTCTTCTCATAGCCATCCTCGACTCCATTTAAACTGATTCGAGTGCACCCTGAGTCTACATATAGTGACCAACCACCACCCCATCCATATATATATATATATATATATATATATATATTTTAAAATGTTACTAGGCGTAAATATAGAAGCTAATATTTTATCCATTTTAAATTTTAATTTCGTCCATTGAAAAATGCTTAAATCTTGCCATCACTTTTACGGATGAGATTACAATTGTAATCTAAATTCATATTTATAGAAAGTTTTAAATTGTTCGAGAAAGATGGATTACTTTATAGAAAATGCCCTTTTGGAAATATTTCTTAATTTTATAAAATTTTTCATATTTGGATGCATGATGTCTATGGGTTTGTCAATCAGCCATTTTGGACACAAATTAAATTCGATAATATATCAGAATAACCTAATTTTAATTGATAGTTTATCATTCATGAAAATTATATTAAACTACAAAAGAGAATTAGAAGAAGACGAGAATTAATTAATCCTAATGCTTATCTGGAGGATTAGGATGATGACCAAGTAGCCATCGGGCCTATCCACGTCAAGTCTCCATCCCAAATTCCCAATCACAATTATTCAAATTAATCAATCAAAATAAATATTCTTTGAAAACGCCCACATTTTGCCGCATATTTTTAATGTGCGTCGCATCCGGGTCGTATCTTCATTTTACAAAACAATAATTATTCACTATTATTACTTTCCTGATTAAGTATTTTAGGCGACGTGGCGATAACGATGGAATTCAATTCAAAGCTGGCTTCGTTATCCTCGTTAGGTGATTATTCATCTCACGTCGTCCGTTTCCCAAAGGTAAATATACGTCCATTAAAAATTGCTCGTTTGTCCATAGTACGATGCATTAGTAAAATATGATATTTATCATACCAATTATGTAAATGATAGGTTTTACGATCATACACGAAGAAGCGGTAAATTAAAAAATTATAATTTTTTTAAATCCGATTGGTCTCGTTGAGCAGTGAAACATAAAATTTAATCCCTTATCTTTTTATAATACTATACGTACTAATCAACTCAATCCAAAACGGAGGTGGTACATTGAAGCATTTCGTTCCGCGGGGACGGCTTGATTATCTTTATAAATAGGAAGGTTCGACGCATCCTCGTTCGGAAGAGCACAAGCCAGTATCAACCGTTCATGATTGATTGTCGAGATCACGACCGTTGATATGCGTCATCTTGAGAGTTTTTAAGCACTGCCATCGTCCTGCTTCATCCGGCAGCGAAGTGGCAAAAGGCACACAGAGAGAGAGAGAGAGAGAGGAGCGGAGACCTAATCCACGATTATTCCTTTCTTCCCTCCCCGCCTCAGTTCTCGATGATGCAGCCATCTGATACCTTTTGAGGAGGATTTACTTTTGGATTTGGCGGAGTATTTGTTGGCTGAGAGGCGAATCTGCCGCGCCAGGAAGGTACGAGCTACTTTGTGATCGGTCTATTTTCTGTCTGTGTGTGACTCTCTGAGATTTTAAATTTGAAACAAAAAAAATTTTGCACGGGCACAAGCGACGAACTAGTTTCGATTTTTAAATAATATGGTCGATATGTTTTGGTTCTTCGTTTTCCCCGGTCAGGTAGGGTAGGAGTCCCTTTTGTTTCTGGTGTTGTGAAAATCTTCATGGTGCTTTGTGATTGTGAGTTCACATAAATGTAGATTCTTTTGCGACATTGAGAGTGTGGCAAACTTTTTCTCTCCTTTTTTTTCAAAAAAAAAAGTATTGTCTAGTATTTGCTGAAAAGTTTTTTTTCTTATAGTTTTTTTTGGGTTACTTTTCTTCCAGGCGATCCACATAGTAGCTTCGGATATGCTAGTATATTCTCTTGTCTCGGTGTTTTTTATTTGTTCAGAAAAGTCTTTTAGAACTTCATTTGTTTATTTTTGCTGTAAATCACTCATACTCGTACTTTATTTTATCCAATTTCTGAAGATTTACATATAAGAAAATTAAGAAACAAAATCGGAGATTGCTCACACCAATTCTAGGTCAGTTAAATTTGGAGTGTCTAAACAATCTTTGGTTATTTTCTCATGTTAGAACACCCAAGTGAATTATTATACTTGTTCATCCCTTTTCTTTCTTTCCATTTCATGGCATTCCGCATCTAATAGCTTTATCTGCTGGTTGTTGTTATCGAGACTTTCTTTCTGTGTCACCTTTTGATTTATAGTTTAGAGTGATTACCGCAGTTGTTACATTGCTTCATGCTCAAATTTTCTATAGTTAAGTCTTGTTTAACCATCTTATGAACTGCAATCAACTTTGTGTTAGCTAAGAACTAAATACTAGTTGTGCTTCCTTGCTTATACACGTGCAAATTTCTTCCTTTGTTGTCAAACTAGTTGATCTTCCTTCTTCTCTTCTATTGTTCCTGCTTAAATTCTATTTTTTATCTTGACAGTTTACTGTCAAACGTAGAAGTATTAATTGGGAATGCTAAAAGATGTGCCTGGATGCTGAGGCTGCTATCTTCTTGGAGTTTTTTAATGAGACTACAACTCCAGTTGAAACTGAACATTTTGATATACATCATATACTCCATGTGGAGTTGCCCGAAAGATTATTAACCCAGGGCAGGGAGAAAGTATTCACTGGAGCGGTTTTACCGGTTGAAGTCTTCCGCTCTTATTTCCAGAATATTATGCAGTGAAAATTGAATAGCATAGCATATATTCTCTTTGACCATTTGCCTAGGCAGAAATGGAGTTCAGAGGGAAGGTTGTGATGCAAAAGTATGACTTGGGAAGACTACTAGGGAAAGGAACTTTTGCAAAGGTGTACTATGCTAGGAACATCATTGATGGCCAAAGTGTTGCTATAAAAATCATTGACAAAGAAAAAGTAGTGAAGGCTGGTCTCATGGAACAGGTGAAACGTGAAGTGTCGGTGATGAGATTAATCAGGCATCCAAATATAGTGCATCTCTTTGAGGTCATGGCCTGCAAGACCAAGATTTACTTTGTCATGGAGTATGTCAAAGGTGGCGATCTGTTTAGCAAGGTTGCAAAAGGAAAAGTAGATGTTGGTGATGCTCGAAAGTACTTTCGGCAGTTGATTAGTGCTGTCGACTACTGCCACAGCAGAGGTATCTATCACCGTGATCTGAAGCCTGAGAACCTACTATTGGATGAAAATGATAATTTAAAGGTTTCAGATTTTGGTCTAAGCACCCTTGTCGATTCAGAGAGGCTAGACCGCCTACTGCACACAACTTGTGGAACTCCAGCTTATGTTGCTCCTGAGGTGATCAGTAGAATGGGTTATGATGGTGCAAATGCTGATATCTGGTCCTGTGGGGTTATTCTGTTTGTGCTTATGTCTGGCTATTATCCTTTTCAAGATTCGAATCTGTTGGAGATGTACAAGAAGATTGAGAAAGGAGAATTTAAATGCCCCCATTGGTTCTCTCCCAGTACCAGGAAGCTTGTAGCAAAGATCCTAGATCCTAATCCAAGTACCAGGATTTCTATTGCAAAAATCAGGGAAACCAAGTGGTTCAGAAAAGGGCTTGATGGGAGGAAAATGAAAATCAAGCAGCCGACAGAAGATGACAGCCATTTGGAAGCAGCGACAGCACATGACAATCCAGAGAGTAATGCTGCAGAGGAAAAAAATGATTCAACTAAAATCACCAACTTGAATGCTTTTGACATCATCTCTCTTTCGGCAGGGTTTAACCTTTCAGGCCTATTTGAGGAGAACCAAAACAAGCAAACTTGGTTCACTTCTAAAATGTCTGCATCAGCCATAATCTCTAAGCTATACGAGGTGGCTAAAATGTTAAAACTCAAAGTGAAGAAGAAGGATGGTGGAATTGTAAAGATGGAGTCCTTGAAAGAAGGAAAGGATGGCCTTGCCATTGACTTTGAGATCTTTGAGGTCTCCCCTTCACTTTATTTAGTGGAAGTAAAAGGTTTAAATGGCGATACTTGGGAGTACCACAAACGTTTGAAAGAAGTTAGGCCAGCTCTAACTGACATTGTTTGGGCATGGCAAGGTCAGCTAAATCCAGTTTGAGAGCTCCAAGTCTAGATAGATCATCACTCTTTTTCGGTTCAGTTTGGTATTATGGATCTCACTTCCTAGTCATTCTCCTTCACTTAGCTAGTTTGTTAAAATATTGTCTCATTCATTGCATGCCAATTGTGTTTAAGCATATAGTTTCTTGCTTTAAAATTTTGTGATTGAGGGTGTCTTATACTTGTTATGAGAGGCACATTCCACACATATTAAATTACTAGTCTCATATGTTGGAACCTTTATCCTTTTTTTACTTGAAGATGCGGATGCGGATGGTATCGATTCCTCTATTTATCTATTATAAAATAATGAACGCAGATTAAAAAAAAATCTATTTCTGAATCATTTTATTGGGTGTTCACCTGAAATTTAGGGGAATTAGTTTTCCTTCCTTTTTTTTTGTCTTAGCTAGCGCCTCACTAGTATCGAGTAAGTCTTAACGTGGAAGAATATTTTTCATCGGCCTTTGCTCTATGTTGCAAATGGTTATTGCCCTAGGGGCAGCTAGCGGTCATGAGTGACTTCATTGTTGCAGGTGACCTCATGCCCGTGAGCAACCTTGTGGTTGTGGCCTTCCTTGGGCCAAACCTTGTGGTCTCGCTTGCAGTCGCGGGCAATCCCAGAGCTGTAGGTCACCGTGTTCCCAGTTTTTGGTGACTTCACGGCTTGCGATTTCAGGTGACCTTGCATGAGTGAAGATTGCAGCATGCTAGCAACCTTGGGCTTTTTTTTTTGTTTGTTTGTTTGTTTGTTTCTCCTCTCCTTTAATCTTCTTTTCTTTTCCTTTTTTTTTTTTTAGAATTTTCTTTTCCTCTTGAATTTGGCATTGGTATTTGATTATCTAAGCACAGTTTGTAATGAATAATGTGAAGAAAGAAAATGGAATTATATGTCTAGATATTTTTATTTCATTTAAATTTAAATATCTTTAAAGAAGAGTTAAATCATTGATTCCTATAACTAAATATATTTTGTAGAAATGATATGAAAATCTAGTAAATAATGTGTAATTTACTATTCTAAATGTTGAACGATATGCTAAACTCAAAAGGTATATTAAATATCTAAAAAATGTACATTCAGCTGTTGAAGTCTATTTTTTTTAGTTTGATTCCCATAAAATTATTTTGTATTATTTCAAATTAATTAGAAAAAAAATCTTATGTGAGTTGTAAAAATAATTTTCTTCAAATGATCCTAATTCTAAAGGCGTTTGAATTTTAAGTAACTTTATATTAAATTTCAAATTAATTATAAAATAATCATTATTGTCTCATGATCATATTTTGCCATTTTAAAAGAACCTCAGACAACCACCACAAAAAAGGTAACAAAATTATGGAGAGATAAATATCTCTCAGGAAATATACAATTATAAATAAAATGGCAAAAATTTAAAAAAAAAAACAGATGACTTTTATTTTAGTTATCATCCGAAGAGTGATTCATTTTTATAAATATCAAAAAGAAACTCTATATCTTAAATATATTTTTCCACAATGTTATAGTAAACTTCGGTTAACAGTACTCTAATATACTCAAAACTACTAAGTAATTATAATCAAAACTATTTAAATATTAGTTAAAATTATTCTAATTTGATGGTCCAACTTGACCAAACATTATTGAAATAGTTTTGATTAAAATTGTTACAATTGAAGTAGTTTGACTAAAATTGTTAGAATCGAGTATCGCTTCACAATTGCTATAATGTAGAGTAGTTGGCCAAACTTGCTTTGAGCAAAATTCTATAATAACATTGATTGAATGTCTTTAATATATATAATTTTAGTTAATAAATTTATCTTTAACCTGGTCATTTAGAAAACTTAAGTGGATCTGATATTTAGTGAAAATCCATTCTCAATAAGTCGAGGTCAATTACCTTTTTGACCTATGATGATAGTAAAAGGTAGAATCCATTGTTCCAGTTGCCTTACACAAAATATTTTGGCCCCATGATTATTTATAAGGAGTTAAAATTAAGAAGTTATAATTAATAAAATGTAGAGAGGATTGTTTTTCCTTGGCTTTACTAAAATTCGAACCTTTGCGTAGCTCCGTACTAGTTAATTCAACCCTATTCCAAAGGCAACTTTTTGGCACACGAGTAATCATGATAAGTTGATGTCCATTTGACATATGCCACATGAGAAGTTTTGAAGGTAAGTTGTGAGAGATTATGAATAACTTATATTTTGGTCATTAGATAGATCAATTACTTATGAGAAAACTAGATCAAGAAATAGATGCTTTTGAGTCAACTCAATGACAATTCAGTCGGCCGATGCATAAACCAGATAGTGCCTTAGTGATCCATCCTTGGCGATAGACAAACCATTAAAGAAAATGATGAATTTCATTTCCTCTCTCAACTCTTTATGCCCATCTCCATTCAAGTAAAGATAGCATAAAAGAATTTAGGAATTGAAATTCTGCATATTACCCAACATTGTGACATTTAGGAAGTAGCCAGAAAGATGACCGGAGACAACGTGAAGTAATTATGGCCATCTGCAACTCCCTTTCCCATCTAACAACAGACTGCCTCACAAGCAATGCAAAAAGCAGATTCTTCCTTCTTCAGCATGGCGTTTGTGATCAATTTATAAAACTACCAATTGATCACTGGTGACCTCCATCTCCAACTGCATGGATGCCCAAATCTGCTTGTATCTTTTGAGTTTCTCTGATATCCGACTGAGAAAAGCGGCAATCCATGGCGCTTTTTCTAGTCTCTGGTTCATATCACAGGGCACTGTGAAACTGATACAACAACATGCCACCATGGTCAGCAAATCATGGAAATATATGGTAAAACATTTGAATAGGTAATAAAGCTCCAGGTGATAATGTCTCTAAGTGGTTTGAAAAACAAAAACAGCAAGTTCAAGCATCTTTATGTAAATATAGGCCAAACTTTACTACAAATTCTAAAAACAAAGGTATGACCTCATCAGTTCAGTTTCATAGAGTCGAGAACCTGATGCTTGTTTCCTGTAAACAGGACATTGTTGAGATAAGCAAATTAGCACTTAGCCAGCCTCACCAGAAGTAATCAGAAGTTCCGAGAGTAAAACTTCAACCTGCTGACGATAATTTTGAATATACGAAGAGACTTGGTGGAAAGATGCTGAGTAGCTTTTTTAGCATATTCCTTGCTGAATAAGTATGTGATAGGATAACCAAGAAGCCACCTGCAGCAGTTAAAGCGGCAAACAAATTAGTAAATCAAGGTAACACGAGGAAAGGACATGAGATGGAAGTCTCTTTTCGCATAAATAGTTTATTTATGGTCCATGACCAGCTTGGATTTACCAGTATGCTACAGATAAACAAGTGCTGACAAAGAGAATGATTTCCAAAATAAATTACATGATTAGCTACAATAGATCTAACCCATTTAGAGAGGGTAGAGTGATTCTTGCGTCATGTAAAAAGCTGCTAAGATCAATAGGATCAGCAATTTGTATAGCAGAATGCTTCTCCTCGATACATGATTCTTTGTCGACTCCAACAGGAAAAACTGTTGAAAATAGCTTCTGAATAGAGAAGAGCTCTGATGCAATATCATTTTCTTCTGTAGGTGACAGTATCTGAAGCAGACAAAAATGGCAATCATAGGAAAGTGACAAAAGTAAAAGAAATAATTAAAAAAGAAGAGAGAGAACAAATAACACCTTCAGAGGACATTGCTCAAGATCTAGAAGAATTAGCTTCTGTCCCGAACTGAGACTTAAAAATGCATGCTCAGCAAGTTCTTCAACATTAACAATGTAAACCATGTCGTCTAAGATCATTACCCTCAAATGATGTAATGCGCTTGATTCCTACATTATAATTAATTGGGAAAATCAAAAGGGTGGGTAGATTAAAAAAAAAACAATGAATTGTGAGACTAAATTATTTAAAGAGACATTTGTAAATTCAAATAAAGTATCATCCTTCAACCAACTCAGTACATAGAGTAAGGTAATTGTCATTGCCTGACCTACAAATCATATCTTAGAATACAAAAGTTATGCATTATCACTCATATAAGCACATAAAGCTACCTTCTTGGCAAGGAGTAAGAGTGAGGATAAATTCTCTTGAAGCTTAGGCATAATTCCACCATAGTCCACTAACACAGCCGGTCTCAGTCTGGTGCATAGTGCTAGAATATCTGCAAATAGAATATTGAATAGAAAATCTACATAAGGATAAATAGCAACATGCATAAAGTTCAATAATCAAGAAAAGATCCAAGCAGAATAGGGTATTCCAATAATGATCTAGAAAAATTGCAACTATGTTCTAGTATTGCTTGCTTTTTTTTTAAAAAAAAAAAGAAAGAAAAACTATGTTCTAGTATTGTTTACATCTCATATTCACAATGATGTAGTCAACTGTGTTAACTCACTCAGTGCCATAATCTTGGCTTCAGCACCATGCGTTTATGCAACAAAGGTCCATCCATTTCTCTACTTAATAAATATCACCAACATCAAGTTGTGTTTGCCCCAGCAAGATTAATTATATAAATCATATGCTCCATTGAACTCTCCATTGATCTATATCCAAGACTATATCATCACCAGCATGATTGTTACAACCTAGACTCATGAAAAATAAGGTTAAAATTCATTTTCACAGATGTAGATGATTTTTATGCTGGCTATGTACTCAATAATGATTTTCAAAATCCATCTTGATAAAAACGAACTGATCTGAAATAATTGAAGCAATTGAATTTGCTTTACAGATATAACATCCCTGAAAAAGGCTAAAACAGACATATCTACTCCAGTCCGCTCCTAGCAGGACCGACCCTAAAATCGCTTGCAAGATTAGAACTTTAACTCACACCCATAAACCAGCTCCGGTTAAAGCCCCTAATTCCATCGAAACAGTAAGAACGAAACAGGAATATGGAGGAGAAAAGTAACCCGTCTCGAGGCGACGCCTTGTCGAGGGCCTCAGTCGCCATCTGATTTGATAGAGACACGCGCCCAGCACCTTCAGCATCTCCTCGCAGTCACTCAACTCCATGGAACACCTCGAGCAGGGGCGGGATCGTACCTGCACCGGAAAAAGAGGGCGGATTCTAGAGACAGATAAGGCTACCGGAGCAAGAAGACAATCAGTTCAAACCCAACCTAATTAACAGAATTCATGATCAAATTTTCGGAACCCAATTAATTTATAAATCAAAATGATTTAATTTAAATTTTAATACAGATCTAACTAAACTTAAATTATATTTTTTTATCGAACGAATTTTTATTAAAAACAGGATATTAAATTAAATTAATACATCATATATTTTTTGACATAATTTATCAAAAAAAAAAGTTAAACTTTCTTAATTTTAGGAAATATAAATATCTTTTTTTATTTTGGCTGGATTTACAAATAACCAAATTAAAACATTAAATCAAATGATTGCCTTATAATGATATATTTTATCGTTGATTAATAAAAAAATATTAAAGTAATAATATAGGAGAAAAATTATTAATAATTAGTAAAAAAATTAATGAAAAATAGCCCTACGATGAATAAATGTGTTTGAAAATAGTCTGGATTCTTTTTGTTTTTTATCTGAGAAGAATAAAGAATTTTTAATCTTCGTGCTCAGCTCAAATTTTACAAATCGTCACAGGACTTTTTTTTCTAAATAATAATATAATAATAAATGGGTGCCTTTCCCATAATTTTATCTTAAAATTACTCATTTGATCTAATATTATTATAGAAATTACTAAATAGCTTCTATAATATGTAGCAATTATGAGTAGCTTCTATAATGTATAAAAATTACTAATAGCTACTATAACATGCTTAGAGTGAATTTAAAATTTAAAATTTATACTCTATAGAAATTACCTATCTAATAGCTGCTACAACGTATATAA
>JBBPFP010000046.1:1704761-1714801 GCA_037974795.1 Kaempferia galanga | reverse complement strand
CAGATGAACATAATATATTTCTTTTTTTTCACTTATATAAAAACATTTACTGGTCTTGTTATTTATATAACAAAAATATTGATGGTAAAAGGCGATTTCGTTCGCCCCTAGCGCTCCCGCCAATCCGTCTCAAGTCCAACACAGAGGAGGTAAATCACGGGTGGCTATTTACTAGCACTTGGAATAGTGACTAGCACATAAGGGAGATATTTACCTCGACTTTACTAAGATTCGAACCTCAGACTTCATTAGTGGCAACACCTCATGTGTTAGCCACTAAACCATCCTAAGGGGACTATTTATATAACAAAAACATGGGTCTATTCGTCGATTTCTCTCTTGAACAATTAATTCTACGGTGTCATAGAAATATACCTTTTCATAAGGCTACAGTGCAATGGAGGAAGCTAAATTATTACTTAAGCATCTGTAATTTAATCTCCAACTATGATATATTTATTAAAAATTTTCCTTCAAATAAGCATACAACTATGAGATACTAAAATTTTAAACCGTCAGTTATAAACACTTCTTAATTTATCCTCACAGTCAATAAAAATTTTTCATAAAACTAAATCCATCTTCCTAAATTAGATTCAATATTACTTGTTCATCATTTATTTCTAATAAAAGTAGATATTAATGCTTTCATAAATATGGTGTCATTACCATCATATATTATAATCATCTTAGATTTATTTTGGATAAAAAAAATCAGTAGTAATATATAGTACTGTCATCTTGAATTATATCTTAGAATATTAAAAAAAACATTTTGTAATCTCTTATCAAACGAACACTACTGATCAAAGGATTGTCGATTCCTGACGTGGGAAAGGAGGTGCGTTTTATAATGTTGGGGGCAGAATCCATGACCAGCAGAAAGGCCACTTTGCATTAGAAAAACATGTATGAAATTGAGACAGTGCTCCTAATTTTCATTACTCAAGTGATTAACGTATGAAATTGAGACAGTGCTCCTAATTTTCATTACTCAAGTGATTAACGTAATGACCAATAACCACCAAACAGAATTTAAACAGATATGTCCCAACATATTTTTGTTGAGAAAACTTCCTCTCACTAAAATAGATAATAAGGTTATACAAACGGCAGCACAGGATGATTACCTTCTCAGCTATTCGCTTGCGCACGCTGTGTACGACACCGAACAAAAAATAAATAAAATAAATATATATCTATCATTTGGTTTGTAAGTAAAATCTACATGAAAAATAGACCCTTCTTCCTCCCTTTCCTTCTCTCACCAGCCTGCAACACAAGGGAAGATCTCATGTAACTGTGCTTAGGTTAGAGGAATGGTTACTGTGCCAAAGAAAAATTTCATAGAGCTCATGTTCAAAAAATGTGAATAAACAAGAAATATTCAAAGTAGATTTTGCAAATTGGACATGATATTGAAGCACCATGACAACTTTAAAATACTTGAGAGAGCTATTCCGCTTTCTATTGACAATGAAAACATACAGAAGTCAAACCAGTTCAACATGGCCATATTTGGCCACTCACAAGGGAAAATAGCAAGGTGCATAGGAAGTAGATTAAAGCTTTTGATGATCACTGAAACAGATTTAACAAGAGCTTCAAGTCTTGTGAATGTATTCGTATAACTGCTAGTCATTTTAACATTTCAATTACTTGAAACAGCTAAAGGGAGAACTGTTTGTATGCCACAGTTGGGTAAGGTAGACAAAAGGAAAGTAACAAAAAAAAGTGTCTGATTGCAGATATGGTTACATATCAATATCCACATATCATGAATGGGGGAAAAAAAAAAGAATATTAATTCCTTCACAGAAGAACGGATTGTCCAGGATCCAAATATATCACAACAGAATAGTGTACTAGTGAAAATGCTCGAAGATTTGTTCAGCCAAGAACATTAACAACATAGTCGCCAATCACTCACAGCAACTATGATTCGCCTTATTGTAAAACAGTGGGTTATGATATTGTTGGAAAGCCAATTTTACGCATGCTCTGTGATCAATGTGTCAATAATGTATATAAAGCTGAACGTTGGGATTCCCAACCTATTGAATGACACAGTTAATTTATGTGTGTGTGTGTGTGTGTGTATTTGTTTTATTAAAAATATCTCAAAGAAATTAAGAAATTAAGAAATTAAATAAATTTTAAATGATTTTGAATTTATAATTCTAAATTAATTCTTGAACCCAATTTTAGACCCATGATTCTAAGTTTTATAATAAATCTAAACAAGATAATAATGATACTAATAAAATTATTTAATCTTAATATTAATTTTATAAAACTACTTTTAAAAATTATATATTAATTTTTATATGAAAATTTATTTTACTTTATATACAAAATTTAATTAGCTAACATTTAAAATTTAAATTCCTATGACAAACCAATATAAAAATCTATTAATTTAACTATTTGTAATAATTTATCAATTTTAAATGAGTAAAAATCAAAAAGACACCCCCAAATTAAGAGATACATCAATTGACCGTCCTTTTTTTGCAAAAAAAAAAAAAAAACAAACAAACAAACAAATGGGTGTTCCTTTCATGATTTTATCCCGAAATCACCCTTTGACCTAGCGCTACTGTAGAAGCTACTGGATAGCTACTGCAACGTATAGAAACTACACGGTGGTACATGCTACAATGTGTTTAAAGTGAATTTAGGATTTAAGATTTATGCAAGGTATAAATTACTCAGTAGTTGTCATAACGTATATAAGCTACTTAGTAGCTATTACAACATGTAGAAACTACAAAGTAGCTCTATAACGTGTTTAGCACAAGTTTAGGATTTAAGATTTATATCATGTAGAAGCTACTTGGTAGTTGCTACAACGTGTAGAAACTACTCGATAGCTACTATAAACGTGTTTAGCGTGAGTTTAAGATTTAGGATTTAGGGGTTAAGATTTAGGATATCTTAACACTATTATATCAAAATATTATTTACCAATTTGGTTAAAATTATTTAAATTTCATCAAAATAACTTCAAAACAATTGTAGAAACTATTTTGATATAATAGTGTCCATATCCTAAATCTTAAACTCACACTAAACAAGTTGTAGTAGCTACTACACGTTATAGCAACTACTAATAGCTTCTACACAGCATAAATTCTAAATTCTAAATCCTAAACTCACCCTAAAAGTATTGTAACAGCTACGGGGTAACTTCTATAGGTTGTAGCAGCTACCGGGTAGCTACTACGTGTTGTAGCTTCTACAACAGCATAGGGTCAAGGGGTAATTTCGAGATAAAATCATAGGTGGGACGCCCATGTGATTTTTTTGGAAAATGGGGCACCCTTTTGATGTTTGTAAATCTCTTTTGATTTTTGCACTTATTTCTTTAGATACAATTTTCTATAAATTTAATATAAACTTTAAAAAAAAAATTAAAAAAAGTATATATATATTTTTTAAAATTTTTAGTATTTAATAAGTTTAATTAATTTGTGTATTATAGCATAATATTAAATAGTTGTCCTTTCATTTCACGTCTCCAGTCCTTTCATTTTTCAACTCCATATCCAAGATCATTAAAGTTAATTAATTAATGTCATTAACTATATGATTCAAGTATTGCTACCAATAATTAATTAAAATATTAAATCCTTAATGGTAAAACTATACAATAAACTCATTTGAACACTTATATAACCATTGAATTTTATTATTATTATAAATATTCACATATTATTTTTTCAGCACCTAGAAAATATAAATTTTAAAAATTTATAAATTCCCTTAAATAGAAAGGGCATCGTACTAGTTTATATATAAAGTTGCGCAATGGGGCCCCAAAAAAATAATTGGGTTGTAATTGCTAAAATTTTCACTTCATGATTATTTATAAAACAAATATATTTTAAGTATCACTATGTTTGCTCTATAACCTAATTTTAAGTATCATTAACTAAAACTATATAGGAAAAATACTTGCACCCACTTTCTCTTATTTATTGCATGATTTTAGGAGTTAGACTTGCATATGATTTAATCGATTATCATAACATATGAATTAATAATTAAGTCTCTGAACTCTTATTTTATTCTAACAAAGATGCTTAACTCCCTTTTTGGATCCACATATCTCTATTGTCATAAAAGATTGGAGTAGCTGAGATCAAAGTGGTTTTACAAAGAAATAATGAAGAATAGAAGGGTTGGATCTAAAGGAAGAGAGATGGAATGCAGATCTGATTCCCATACAATTATTGCACTTGGGTTTTGCAAGTCTTACTTCAACTACATCTAGATTAGTTGTCCGTCTTATACTAAAATATACTAGATTTATGAGTTATATAAATAATTATATGTAATTCACTTGATAAAATATTTGTTTCAAGTTTTACAAAAAATCGTTTTGCAATGGTACAAAATTTTAATGCACATGCCATTAAATGAAAGAGTGAACAACTAATCTCCATGTTCCATTCAAATTTATGAAAAGTCAACTTTATGTGATAGTGCTATGTCATTGTATTCCAACTTTTATGGGCATCTTATTCAAGAAATATACTTATTATGCGGTCATTCATTATCTTTCCATAACCAGAAGGCATCTTTTCAGTATTAAATGATATTAACGAGAGTTTGTTGTTGATATATTCGACATGCTCATTCTGATTAGCAATAGTTAGTTTAATTCGTCCTTTACAATTTTACGATGAGATTGGTCACTATCTCAACATTTATAGCTCAACTTCACTTATCTGAATATTCAACCCAGATCTACTAATTTGGTTCATTAAAAATTAGTTAAACCATTTACACAAGTTTAATAAATACAAAACACATTATCAAAATAGAACAATTCCTACTCAAAGAGCATGCGAGTATTAACTAGTTTACAAACAACGCTAGCTGATTTAGTATATGGGTAAACTATGTCATGTTAGATATGTTAATGATGGAAGCATAACATGGAAATGCTTGGAAATAAATAGAGAAACTATAAACCAATTATTCCAAGAATTGTGTATACAGAAATGTATAGAGAAAGCAGATCAAGTGGTTAATTTTCTAGCTGATACAAAAACGATGAGATTGTAAACTTTTGTTATGGCAGAATATCTTCCAAAAGCAAAAGGAAAACCTGGCCAAATAGCAAAATTACATGCTTCTACACACTATTACAAGCATTTCTACTAAGATTGCCCCTAGAACATCAAACCAATTTCCAAAGTCAAAATTATTCTAGTTTTCTTAATTAGGTCTTGAATAAATGAATCCAGTCTTAGAACAAAAGCAAACATTGTAAGCCCAAAAAACTGAAGACAAATCAAGTGGTCAGGTTTGACATGTTGATGGCATGGTCAAAAAAGATCAGTGCAGAGTAGATTAGGAATATCTTTAGAGAGTATGTACCATCACTTTGAATATTCTCAATGTCAGGACAATGGTATCTCTCAACCTGAAACATTCAACATGAAGTCATTAGCGTGTGGATATTGTTATAGCTAAATTGTCCAATGATTTAATGACAAATATCTCATGAAGTAATGTTGTTGAAAAACAAACATATGTATTGTTAGGGACATAATTGTAAATAATTCATTGCTAAGTGTAAATTGTAAAGTTACAATAATAAATAATAGACATAAGTAGAGGGTACTACAATGGGTAACGAGTCCCTAATTTTCCTCATAACATAGAATCAAAACCACTATCATACCTAGTCATTGCTCAATCTCCATATGTGATCATAATCTCTAGCATTTATTGTCCTCTTAGCGATTAAGCCTTTACCTTGATGCAAATTGGGAACTAATTTCAATTAGAGTTTAGAATTTGTAAAAAATTTTGGCAGTTACCCGAATTTAGGTATTGAAGTTTGATAACTTTAATTTGTTAGTAAGAATTTTAATTTGGTTAGAGTTTAATGGGCATCTTTTGATGTGGTAGGGTAATGGTTCTTTGATTTGGTAAGTTTTATTGGTACTATTGTGTTTTTTTTTTTAATTTTTTTATGATATAGAGTATACAGCGGTGTCATGTCTATATAATTTTCAAGCTTTGTTTAATAAAATTTTCAATATGATAATCTCGTATATTTTATCCTTGTCAGATGGTTACCCATTTGCTTCACCAAATTTTTGTCATAAGCTTGATTTGATGATTCAATATTGGTGTTGCATCAATTAATGTCAAAGCCTAGTGGTCCAGAGAGATTGAAATTGCTTTTTCTTTCTATTTGAAAGCTATCTTTTGTTTGTTTAGTTAGTAATTTACCATCATCCTATTTTCTAGTTAGTTCAGTCATCATTCATTAAAATTACCATACGCCCCTCGCAACAGATATATTTGTTTGATATGCTTGATTGAGAAAGTTGATATGCTAAGGGCTAAACTGACTAACACTCCCATAACTTATAATCTCCTCATATACTAGGATGAGAATCTACCGATAATGATTGGAAAACTATACTACCTTGCAATTACAATATCAAATATCTCATTTGCATTCAATGTGTTTATTGATGTTTTCACAATCATTAACCATAACCCTATGAATTTTAGTGTACCTCAAAATGCTATGGCAAAGGATCTCTGGTTCTAGATTTAAGGTCATCTTCCGATTTTTTTTTTTTTTTTAAATTTTGTAACTAGGTATTGAGCTCTTGCGATCTGACTAATCTCGAGGTGGACAGTCTAACCCCACATTCCGCCCACCAAATAAACCCAAGAAGCGTGATAGCTCTTGACGTGGCATCCTAGTATCACTGCCAGTACGATCACCATAGGTGTGTCCTGTGCGGGAATCAAACCCTAATTAATTAGGAAATGCACTTTGCCTCTTACCACCACACCATGCCCTAGGGGGCAAGGTCATCTTCAGATTGTAGAATATAATAGTGAAGATTAGATCTCCCACAAATAGACGATCTACATCAAGCTATGCATTTGTTTATGATATTTTGATTGTCTAAAAGAGTGCCAAGTACACTGTTATCATCATGTTGAATGCAATGGTGGAGTATAATTGAGTGGAGAGACAAAGTATAGGGTTATAACTTTAACACGTAAGGTTATTTGGGTTAAATAACCGAGTTGATCACATGGCAATTAAGATGTAATGAACATAATGTTTAATTCAGTATTCCATGAAAAAGAAACTCATAAAGATTTGATTATCACTTTGTTAGAATGACCATGGAATCAAATAAAATTATCAAGATATTTGTTAGCTCCAATAGTTAATTAGCAAATTTATCAATAAATTCCTTAAGGGGTCTAAAATGGAATATATTTCAACAACAAACTGAGTCTCGAAGGGGAGCCTTGACGCACCAGTAAAGTTGCTACCTTGTAACCTAGAGGTCACGAGTTCGAATTTCGGATATAACCTCTTGCAAAGTAAGGTAATACTACATACAACAAACCCTTCTTAAGGACCCGTATTGACGGGAGTTTCATGTACCAAACTGCCCTTTAACAAACTAAGTCTCCACAATATCATTGAGCCTTAAGGGGGAGCATTAGGGGCATAATAATTGTTAATAATCCATATTCTAAGGTGTAAACTGCAAAGTAGCATATGTAAAGGGAACTTGTGCAACGAGAACACTAGTTTTCAAGTAATATGTATAATAAATAAAGGAACCATGGAGTGGTGTATACAGATACATAAAACTTACATGCTACTCTCTTCTGTCCTTAGTAGATACTCCCCACTAGCCTCCTGAATGAGAAACTCTGTGGGATGTCCATATGGAATGGAGATCTGTAGGAGGCACAACATTATCAATGATAGAATTCTACTTCAATGTAGTTCAAAATATATTAGTGTAGCCAACAAGGTCATGCATGTGATAGAATTATCAAAAGGGCAAATAAAAAAAAGGATAAAATCCAACTATTACTGAAAAGGATATTCTCCTATGATGTCAAGTTATTTTGACACGAATAAAAAATAAGAACATAAGATCACACATAATGTTTAGAGAGGACGGATAGGAAATTGATAGACAGAAGAATCTATTTCAAACCAACTGCATAATTGAGTAAAGAATCATACTGTGGTATTTTTCTGAAACTTCTCTGTAACAACACCACGTGGTCCGATACATTTTATGTTGTAGCCTTCTTTCTTTATTGTCAAAATAGCAGTTTCCCATATATCAAGATATCTAGTCTGGCATTAGTGAACATGTGAAACACGAAAAGTTCTGGAGCATTACTCGTGTACACAAAATCACAGAGATAGAAAAAGAAGAAAAGAAGGAAAATACCGATAATGATACATCATATGTTGCATGCCCACTAGACAAAGTTCTCTTAATCTTCTCTTGCATTTCAGGATCTGTAGACAAATAAGAAGAAAAAAATTTAAATTTGTGTAGCCGGCATAGAGATCAAAGTTGATCATTCATATAATTAAAAACTGAAAGGAAGGAACTAACAAAATCACACTGAATTATGATTAATTCTATCTAGTAATATGCAAGTGACATTAGGACAGGTTTACCAAGTTGAGTAAGAAGGGGAGGGAAGGAGGAGATAGAGAGACAAGTTCACAAAGTTTACATATGAAAGAGACAGACTCACAAAATTACATATTATTATCTGTATATATTAGTTAATATATTCTCAATTAGGCAATTGTCCATTAGACTAATTAAAGTTTCCTTAGTTAGACTCTTTTAGTTTCCTTATTTAGATTCTTTCATTAGAAAGGATTCCTAGTTTGTATATAAATAGACCTCTTATGTAAAGGATGTTGTAAGTGTGAAATTATATTAGGATATTTTATTTTAACATGGTATCAGAGCATTAAGGCTTTTCTCGATCGGTTGTTTGTTCTTTCCTCCTTTTTTTCTCTCCAGCGCTTTGTTCTTTGGCTTCGCACGCCCTTCGACTTTTCCACAGTCGCAATTCAGGAGCACATCAGCATATTGAGGCTCTGCCAATAGGCGCTTCGTCCTCGACACCGGCAACGCGATCACACGTCCTTCCGACGCTCGAACACCCTTCATCCTCACGACCTCATCCTTCAGCTTCGACTCCTCCACGGGCGAGCGACTCCTCTGAGGGCGACTCGTATGCGCAGCAGCGGCGCATCTACTGCCGCACGTCTCTCCGCGACTAACCAGCCCGCCTCCGTTCGTGCAATCTGATGAGCTCACTCCCACCCCTGTCCTCCAACAACTCGTGCGTGACTCCGAGGCCCTCTAGCAGCATGCACCTTCCTCCAGCGCGCGCGTCCTCACGGTTCCTCGTTGACGCAACTTAGAAGGAGTCTTCCGAGGTGCACAGTAGTCGACGTGTCTTCCTCCTTGCGATCTGGGTTAGCCCCTTCATCCTTTTCCTTTCCTCAAGATCGGCACACAGATTGAACGGTCAACGCCTTGGATTAGGGTCCGTGAACAGAGCGAGCATAACATCCTTCTCCTTCTTAATCCGTAGTTTTGGTTTTGGATCTGCTTCTTCAGCTTCAATTCATCTTCATTGCTTTGCGGGTGTTCGATCTTCGACTCCCAACTTCAGCTTCAGTTCATCTTCATTGCTTTGTGGTTGTTTGTCTTGCTAGCCAGTGTCAGACCTGTGTACAAGGTTATCTCTACTTGCTTTGCTTTGTCAGCCGTAGCCACATCTTGCAAAAGAGAGAAGTTGGTCTTCCTTCAGCCTTAGCTCCTTTCTTCGGCTCTTATTTAACACACTTTGGGATAAAATCTCATGGTTGATAATAAATCTTCTAGTATGACGGATATTGCGCCTGTGATGTCTAAAATTACGGATTACAAGTTAAATGGTTCAAACTATTTGGATTAGAGTAAAACTATTCGTCTTTACCTATGAAGTATTGATAAAGATGGGCATTTAAGATGACCTTCCTCAAGATGGTTCAAGACGTGGTTGAGAGAGGATGCTTGCTTGTTTCTTCAGATTCGAAATTGTATTGATAATGAGGTAATTGATTTGATTAATCACTGTGAATTTGTTAAAGAATTAATGGATTATCCGGAATTGTTGTATTCTGAATAAGGAAATATCTCCGAGGTTTGTAAAGCTTTTTACCG
>JBBPFP010000046.1:1670857-1682177 GCA_037974795.1 Kaempferia galanga | reverse complement strand
AACTCATCCCGTTCGGATTAGTTTTCTTCGTGAAAATTTTAATCCGGGGACATGGGACCCAATGAGATTCCGAGCACAGAAAACCATCAAAACCATCAAGCATTTCCCACAATGATAGGGTTACTTCAGGATTAGCTATAAGTCTCTATCTTTTTACATTAATCATGTATGAACTCACCACATCTTGTGTTGCATATTGTTTGCAGATATTATTTTGGTAGATAAGACACATAAAGGAGTAATTATTAAACTCGAATTTTGGCAAGAAATGCTAGAAGTAAAACGTTTTAGGCTTAATAAAGTAAACACAGAATATTAAATGTAATATATAATTGTTAAGATATAAGATGGGTTTTTTTGTAAGTGAGAGTTTTCAGTATTTAAGATTATTTTTGTAAAAGGATAAAAGGATTGAGAGATGTCTTACATAAAATACACGTAGGATGGTTGAATTGGAGGAGAATGTTATTTGTTCTTTGTGAACGTAAGATACCTCTAAAACTTAAAGAAATGTTTTACAAAACAACTATTCGACCTAAATATTGGGCTATAACTCAAGTAAATGAGCAGAAGATGAGAATTGTAGAGATGAGGATATTAAAGTGGTTATGTAGACATACAAGAATGGACAAAATAAGAAATGAAAATATAAAAGAAAATCGAGATTGCAGTAAATTCCAAGAGACGATTCATATAGTCAACCCCACCTGGTGGAATAAAATTTGGTTATTGTTGTATAAGCAAGAACTTAAGTAATTAAAGTCGTAATATAAAATTGTGACCTACTTTTAGAGGTAAGTATTTGTTAAAACCGAATCGAACCAAATCAAATTAATCAAATCGAACCAATTTTTTTCGCACAAATCAAACCCATTGAATTTTAAAAACAATAACAATCCGAACCGATAAAATATTAGTGAAAAGATGAATTAAACAAATTAACCGAATTTAAAAAAAAAAAATAAGGTCAAAAAATTTGATTTAGTCCAAAAATTCAAATAATTCAGTTCATTTGATTTAACCGAATAAAAAAATTTAAAATTAAACTAAACCAACCAAATTTTTTTTTATAAAAAAGTGATTTTCTAAATAAACTGAACTGAATTTTAAAATTTGATCAATTTGTTCAGTTTAGTCGAATTTTTGCTCACCCTACCTACTTTATTTCCTTGAACTTATGAACAAGAATAAACTATCTAATTACCCACTTATCAATTTGTGCTTACTATCTCCTTTTTACCTCTATTTTTGCAGAAACCCTTTTGATATTACTCAATGTTATATAGAGTTGCTAAAAGATCTAGACCTACACATTCCTAGTTTTATTTTTGTTTCATTGCATGATCATTTTAGTTCGTCTGTGGATTTACCTATCCAATTTTTGTTGTATTAGTAGAAAACAATATATAAATAAATAAATAAAATTTGTTGAATTTCTTATTTGGTTATAATGTTTATTTGTGGCTGTTCATTCTCTATTATTTTACTATCATCAAGTAAGGTACCTCTGGGTGAGTAGGAATTATACCTCAAGATATAAGAATTTTATCATTAAAATTATAACGAACCTTTAAAAGGTTTAATTTGTTTTTGAAAACTTTAAAATTTAAAAATTTATTAAAGGACAGCCTAGTGCACAAAATCCCACCAATGTGGAGTCCCCAAGAGGGTTTATAAAGCTTTGCAAGAGGTTGTTTCTTAGACTTGACTTACATCACATGGCAGCAACTTTACCGTTGTGCAAGGCTCCCCTTCAAAATTTAAAAGTTTATTAAATTTAAAAAACATTTAAAATTTTTAAATTGATCATTAATTCTAGTACTACGCCATTCTTCGCAACTAATGAGAACTCGACTTCAAATGAGTTGCTAGCCCCTTAAATCATTATTTTCAAGTATAGGTAACATTTGACTCACAAAATTGGGTAAACATGATTTCAATATTATCCTTTCTTAGACAACACCTCCAATGAACGAGGAACTCATGTAGTTTCTTTCTCATTTGGATTTTTGTATAATTAAGCATTCACTTTATTTTGATCCTTTTAGTTGTTCCTTTTAATAAGATAAAAAACTAGTGTTCTACAAATCAACCTAGGCGGTCGCCTAAAAGCTAGGTGTCGGCCAGCCACATCGAAAACATGCTAGTCGGTCAGCTTATGCAACCTTGGCGCCTAGGCAGGATTAGGCGGCTCTAGACGCTGACTAATTAAGTCAAATCATCTAAGCATCGCGGAAATAGTATAGGATTTTCATCATTATTTTAGTTTGAGATTTTAAATTTAAAGCACAATTAAAAAAAACTGAAATGTAACCTTAGGTTTATGTCCGATGATAATATTGAGTTTGTGTCCGATGAAGAACAAGTTTTGAAAATTATCGAGAAGAAATAAAATAAATTTGTGATTTTTTATTAGTTGTGTAATTTTAAACTCATTTTACATTTGATGTTATTGTGTTGGAGTTACAGAATATGATTTATTATGTATTTATGATAATACCGTGGAATCCGCCTAGCGACGCCTAATCCCACCTAGGCAGCCTAGGCGAGCGCCCGACTAGCACCTAATGAATTTTATAACCTTGCAAAAAACAGTACCTTAGATCTTAGAGGTAAAAATAGAATTACACTCTATAGCTCACTTATGATAAAGTTAACATACAAACACATAAGCTTGATAAATTAAATAAATAGGCATAACATTCAATCTTTTTTTAGAGTATGAATAAATTAAATAAATAGGCATAACATTCAATCTTTATTAAAGAGTATGAATAAATCCTTGTGTAGGACAATTTATGGAATATCTATGCTAATAAATATATTATATTTCATATTATTGCCATTGAGTCGACGATATGCATTTGTCTCATGAACACAATAGACCTCTTGGTTTCGTGAATATAAATAGACCAAGAAACTAAATCAACATGTTAACAAACTTACATAAATGACCACATACAAAAGGGTGTTATAAAGGAACACATTTTTCCTATGCTCTTCTGATCTACTTAAATCTTCATAAGCTAAGTTGGTTACCTATCCTTTCATTAAAAAATTGATAAAATACCTCTTTCGTCACTCCTTTAGTTCCTCATTCTTCACTAGTACCATATTGAATCCATCTTTAATATATCTTAGTTGGGTATGCTCTCTGGCTTTCCTCTCCCTCGCTTTAAAATTCCCTCCTTTTATATTAAACCATCGATACATGCGTTCAAAAATTTTTTTCTTAGCCTTAATGCTTTCTTTGACTCTTTCTTAAATGCATACATTTTAAAGTTTTTCTTCATTCTTACAAGTGTGCAATAATTTATAGATTGTTATTTCCTTCAAGTTCTCGTGTATTTCCTTATCTCATTACTAAGGGGGTGCTTGGTTCATTGAAGGGTATAGGAAAAGGAATGTGATTGATAGAAGTGGGGAATGGGAATGATGATTTTCCCATTCCCCAAAAAGCTAAGTAAAGGCTCATTCCCATATTTGGGGGAATGAATCCGTGGGACCCACCACTAATCACCAAAACCAAGCACCAACTATCATTCCTTTACCCATTCCCCACTCTCATTCCCTCCAACCAAGCACCCCCTAAGATTCTTTATTTGATGGGTATGCACATGGTCGTTCTTTTTAAATTTAACAATAGCTTATCTCATGTTATATTCAAGTCGCTATGTATTTCTTCTAATACTTATGCTTATACTCTCCCCCTAAAGATTCTTTGCTTCCTTTAACTTCCACCCCTTGATTCTAGAAGTCATATACATTTTTTTACTACTAATATTATGCTTGAAGTGCATATCTAATACCACTAACCTTAAGTTTTCTCAAGGATAACGTTTAAAATTTTATAAATTTTTCTATCCTCTTCCAAACCATAAAAAAGTCATGTGACTCATTGTTTCCTCTTTTGAAAGTAATTAGGTATTCTTCTCTCATTCATGTCCATTTAAATCTCCTCTTATTAAAATCATCTCATTTATCATAATTTTTATACTATCTTATCTAGATTTTCCCAAAATCTACATTTAGTGTCTTCATTTAATACTTCTTCAGGTGCATATATTTTACCTATATTAGTATTTTCTTTCACTACCATTGTTATAATCTTATCTCCCTTCCTAACAACTCCTTTTAACGAACTATGTATAACAATATCTACTTTATTTCTCGTTTACTCTTATCATAACTTAAAATCTAAATTCTCTATTATCGTTACCTTCTCCCTTATCCAATTTATCTCTTTATAAACATAAAATATTAATATTTCTCTTAATCAACGTATCTACTACCTTTGTCCGTAAGTGTTCTTATATTCAATGTTCCAAATCAATATTCTTATAATATTTGTTCTTATCCAATCTAGGGTGTGAAAACTCTTACATGTTTAAGACAACACTAAAATTCTATTAGAGATATAGTAATTCTTGTCAAGACATTGCATGTGTTCCTTCTAGAGAACAACCAAGCATTAGCATAACAATTTGATTGATCTATACATATATTTGCATATATCTAACGCAACACTCCTTTATTGGGCTTGGAATCGTCTATGACGAAGTGTTCCCCATGGATAGAGTGTTGTTAAAGAACTCCAAATATTATATATAGAGAGATGATAGTCTGCACATCCGTCCCCTACATACTCATGGGCGACCCTTACAGGTCCGCCCGAACCTACGAGGGTAGCCCGACGCTTCCCGTGCGACCATGAGTGAAATCCAACATGTGCAATCTAGCGCCGCCAAAATTCAATTTTTTTTTTTAATCCCTTATTCTCTCATCTGCATGCAACAACTTTCTTAATTTTTTTTATCCCTTAATCCCTCTCTCATCTGCATGAAATAATCTATTTCTTTCCTTTTGAATTAAAATAAAATTCGCTCACCTCTATCTTATGATTGCATGCAACAATTACGGTGGTGATTTTTAACTATATTGTAGGGACTACTGTGTAATAATTACTACAACGTGTAATAGCTACTAATTGTAGTAGCTACTAACTGGAGCAGCTTCTTCATAGTTGTAGCAGCTGCTACTACCATGTAGTAGCTACCAAGTTATAGCAGCTATAGCTGCTACATGTGTAGTAATTGCTACAACATGTGCAGTAACTGCTACAACGTTGTAGCATTAGTACCACAGTGATTGTTGCATATAATAATAGGAGAGAAAAGAAAATTTTATTTTGAGAGAAAAGTTGTTTATTTTAATTTACGAGAAAGAGTGAAAAGTTGTACCATACAGATGAGGGATTAAAAAATTGAGTTTTGGCCGCAACAGACCGCCCACGTCAGATGTCGCTCATTGTCGCACAGGAAGAGTCGGGCGGGATAACATTTCTCTCTATATATATTATATATATAGTACACAATTTTTTTGAAAATTAAAATAATAAAATATAATATGTTTGAAACAAGAGCCTAAACCACCATGATTACCTAGTTAACTTATTTTTTAATTTTCTAAATTCTAATTTAAAAGGTATTGTCCTTTTTATTCAAATTCTATCAATTTGATAGGACCAATATAATTGCTATATAGATTTTTAATTCTTAGAGATAGCTAATATAATGCCAATTTTGCAAATAATGTTATTAGAGATAGCTTCATCATTATCCCCTTCTTGAATAATAGACCAAGATACCATAAAATTCTTAGAGAATTTAATATTAATACATATTAACTATCCTTTCACTTCTCTCAATATTGAAAATACATTCATACATTCAGAGTTAGCCCTGCTTGGCATAACATTGACCAAAGAGATTTCTTTTAAACACGAACAATAAAGTCATCCATAATTAACGTCCAAAAGATAAAGAATCAAAGTTGGCCAAATGAAACCCACAGTTAAAGAAAAATCATTTATACTAATATATTTCTGACTTTAGTATCTATCTTTTCGTAGATGTTCATTAACTACAATAGGTAATATAAGATATCCATTTCTTCTCTATAGTTCCCCAAAATAACTATCCAAGAACTTTTGTTTATAAGATTTTCCTGTGTCAATAGAACCCTAATATATCCTCCTCTATATTTCTCAAGAGAAACATGCAAATACATGTTGTAATACTATGAGAAATGAAACTTCATTTCTACAACCACAAACAAATGTCATCATAATGCTTGAGCATCTATTTTTCTTGGATGATTAGAAATTTTCCTAGAGAATCAATTCCAAACACATTACAAAGTCATGGCAAGATGGCTCCTAAACAAGGTGATATTTTGATGCCAACCAAAGAACCATGAGATATATTCGAAAATTCACTAAGGAGATCAAGTTTACAGTTTACTACCCTTTCAACTCATGTTTTGATCTCGAAGTAAACAGAGTATTTACAAATAAGTATTTGATTTAGGGCGATATCTTATTTGTTGAAAGGAATGACGAAAGGTAAAAAGATGCATGGATCATTACAATATGTTTTGCAACCTAGCACTTAGTTTATTCATCAATTCCACAATCTTCATCCTTTGTAAAAGTCAACAAACCATCCTTGCGAATTTACCAAGATTATGATGGAATGGTATGCTTTATTGTTGATACTCCATAATAATCTTCGATTAGAGAAATGGACCGACTAGGAGTTAAGCCCGAACAAAAGGAGATTGGGTTGAGTATTGCTTAAAGAAGGGTCAAAATCATATAATGTTCGGGAAGCGAAATCGGGGTCTTAGCTTGAGCATTGAGTTCGAAGTCGGAAGGTCCACGAGCATCGGGTTTAGAGTTACAAGGGATTCAGGATTCGGGATTCGGGATTCGGGATTCGGGATTCGGGAGTTGGGTTCAAAATCTCACGGTGCTAAGGAGTCGGGTTCAGAGTTATAAGGAGCTCGAGAAACAAAGCTAGAGTCGCACAGTGTTCGGGAGTCGGGTTAGAAATCTTGCAGTGCTCAAGAGTTGGGTCGGAGTTATAAAGAGATCGGGAAGCGAAGCAGGTTCGAAATCTTGTAGTGCTCAAGAATGTGTGTTTAGAAATTGAAGACAAAGTCAGAGTAAGGTGATTGGAATTAGGTTCAGGACCCAATGGCACTCAACTTTAGAAGCCAACACCGGAAATTAGCTCAAAGCCCAATGATTCACTGTATTGTAAGTTAGAAAAGAGAGTGAAGTTATGTGAGAATGTCAATCCATAATGACGAGTGTTAATGTTCATTATCAATGGAGCGTTACTGAGAGAGGTGATTGCAAGGATGTTGTGGAACGGAAAAATAATGAGCAGCGACCATTGTGACAAAGGAATTTAAGTGTCATAAAACACGTCATTATACGTAAACTATAAAAGAGGGTGACAATGAGAAGGTAGGGTATGCTAACTTACATACACTCATCTCTCTCATTCCTACTATTTTCTGCTCTCACTATCTCACTTAAGCATTACAGGGGCCTTGCCAAGACTAGACTGGCACCGATTTCATATTGACTTTGAGCAGAAACTCTTCTACTCAATTTGTAGAAGATGAGGAACGCTTCGCCACCAACATCCAAGAAGTACTCGACTGAGAGTTTCTGAATTGTTACGTATCAATTGTGCACCTATATTCTACTTGTGATGAAAGCAAATTTATTTAACTTCAATATTTATTGTAGCTGATCTATATGTGCTAAGCCTACATAAAGGCCTTCAGGGTGCCTAATAAAGGTATGTTTCTTAGAAAACTACAGTACTTCCCTCTCCCCTCCCCTATTCCCTTCTCTACATAATTGTCTGTTTTGTCATGCTTATGGGAACATCTAATAAGGATAAAATTAAAAACAGAGAACTTTAAAGGTAATCAAACAAGAAAAACAAACAACAATATACAAACTACCCTTTAGAATATCAAAGAAGAATAGCAAATAGTAATATGATAAATTGTCAAACACATCTGGCACACACAATGAAATAGAAAAAATAAACAGAATAAAGATAAAGTAACTAGCTAGATTTTTACCTCCTAGCAACAACGAATAAACAAGATACAAAGAATTGCACCATATGTTTCTAAAAGAATGATTCAAGCCAAACTCAATAAGGGATACTGTATGTGCATCTTATTCAGCTAGGACCAAGGGCAAACAAATAAGGACAAAATTGAAGAGACAAAAAACTAGGTAAATTAGTCAACTAAGTTTCATCCATATGCAATAATGACAAAAGAAAACAGAAATATTAATGAACCTCACGAATCCTTCTGGAGGCCAGGTGCGGGAGCAGCTGGACCTCATCCTCAATTTCCTCTACATCAATGATAAAACTATTTGGAGCATCATTGGATGGTGCTGCAAAACTACGATGCTGTCCAGTGGGATGAATGCGATGTGAATTCATGGAAACAGATGTCCCTTGTGATACCTGCAAGAATGCAGAACCAGAAGACATTTCCAGTTCGTGGCTCACAATGGGAGGAGAATTGAGGTCTACCACATCAATTTTAGCCTGACTTTTGACTTGGGAACGCCGCTTTGCAACGCGCCTGGAAGGCCCCAGAGTGGTCATGCTGTGCGTAATATTAGTCTCAACTCTCAACTGCACCTCACAACAAAACAATAAAAATACTCACCAAAATATGTATGATCAAAAAGATTCAGCAGTAAACTGTTAATCCAAGAGGTAAACCCTAATTTTTCGCACAAAAGAACCCAAAAGCTGAAAAGAAGAAACAAAACGAAACAAAATGCATGATATTTTACTTCTTTCACGCCCAACCCCTATAAAAAGATGAAAGGGTGGTCATTTCATACCAAAATCATTGAATTCACCGTGAAAAATAGACACCAAGAAACAAAAGGGGAAAATTAATATTTTCCTTTAAAATTCTAGAAATTGGGAATTTTGCACAAATTAAGACTCTCTGGTGGACAAAAAAATCAGCAGAATCCCCTAAGAAGATGACGACCAAAAAGAAAAACAAATTTGCAGCCCGTCATGTCTTTGTTCATAAAATGACAGAAATATCAGGCCCATCGACGTTAAAGAAAAACCCCCTGGAAATAGAAGAAAAGAAATCTCAAAATTTCAAATCATGCGACCGAGATAAGTATCATCTGGAGAAAGAGGAAATTAAAGACAAGAGGAAGCATACTCGGGCCAAGATTAGGGCTTCAGATCAAGAGGACGGATGACGGTGAAGGAGGGGAGCGGACATGACTCACTTTCTCCGCCGTAGAGGCTGTTATAAATGTGGGTTAACAAATAGGAATGTCTTTAAACTTTTTTATTTAAATAATTGACCAAGAAAGTTGACCGACCAACCTTGTGATCGATAATGTTAATTAACTGGTAAGTTGAATGAGCATCTATGGTTCCATAATACATACAGAACCTGTGTAATCGTATTGGGCTGAAATAATTATTCTAGGTATTTATGATTTGAATGTCAGCAACGCACTACTTTGATGGAGAAAAATTGGTGGCAATTAAACTGCCACCAATTTTTCTCCATCAAAGTAAAAATTGTTTGATGCTCCATACTTCGTGTCCCACTGATCTCATCCTAATCAATATGAACGAGATAAATTACCAAAGCTAATAACTATTAAGATAGAGACCAACGGATTTTTTATTCAGCTTGGTCGAATTTCAAATTATATATCTCATGATAATAACACCGTATATTTTATTAAAAATAAAAATAATATAATAATATCATATAGAGGGAAAGATTGACAACTTATTAAGTTTAAAAAAATAAAAGAAATATTTTGTTATCAATATATAATATGTATTCAAATCTAAATGTTTATATATTTTAAAAAAATCCAAACTTTGAGAGAGTTTCAACTTTATTCTCTCCTTGTCTTAAAATCTAGTAAAGACAACCTTATGTTTACCACATCTAAATGCCAATACGAAATTATCACATTTTCCCTCATTTTATTCCTCTTTCCTCTCTTCCTTACTAAAAGTCACTGCAACAATCCATTGCCCACTCTACTATCTCTATCTCTATAGTGTTGAATGGTTGGAGATAGTATTTGAGCTTGTTTTTATTTCTTTAGTCTTAGTCTTGTTAGTGTTTTAAGATGGTTTTAATGTAACCAACTAAGTTAGATTAGGTCTTGTATTTTCTGATCCTTGTGTCTAAGTGTACAGGAGTTTAGGAACACAAGAAGTCGAATGGAAGACGTAACAGACGAGAAGGATGGCACGGGAGAGAGTCGACGGGCTCGGTACATCCGAGGGACATGGAGGCTACACAAGAGTACACCGGTGGACAAGAAGGACGTGCGCAACGTTCTGAGGGACGAGAAGCCGAGAAGGCAGTCTGCTCGAGGAGAAGGACGGAAAAAGAGTTCGAGTGAACCCTATTCCGAATGTCCGAGATCACCCAATCGACTGGGAGTGACGGGAAGCAATTGAAACCTACCGATGAAGAAGTCGGAAGTTACCAGTAATGGAGAAGGTGCCTACAAGAGTCTTGGAGGTGCCTTGAAGGCAAAAGAGGCACCCGCGCGCCTCCTGCAAGGGGAAGGCGCCTTTAGTAAGCTGAAGGCGCCCTCCCGCCTATGGGAAGGCGCCTTCAGGTTGCTGAAGGCGCTTCCAGGCTGGTCAGTGACCGTTTAAATTAAGAGATAAAATTGTATCTTATGCGATAAATTTTTATCCTCTTAAAAGTGTCTTAGGCAACCCTGGGGGTGCCTTCAGCCTTCGAGATCAGATTTTCAGAAGCTATAAAAAGGGCCTTGGAGCTAGGAAATGATAACAACTCAAGCACAACGTCTCTACTGCTTTCCTAGTCTGTTTCTGAGCATTCAACGTCTATAAAATACTTCTCCACCTTCAATGAAAGAGATCTTTATAGTGAGCTTTTCAACTGCCTTGGATTAACAACCACTTAGGTTATAATCAAGCAAAATCTTCTAGCCTCTTCATTTATCTCAGTTTATGTTTATTTATATAGTTGTTGTGTTAGACTAACCTTGAATATCTGCTTAGAATTAGTTTGAGATATTATCTTTGTAATTGCAGGATTAATCTACCTCCAGCTGGCATATAAAAGGGGGCCAACAAGTGGTATTAGAGCGAGGTTCACTTTAGAAGGACTAATCGCCGACCGAATCACCGAACAAATGGCCGGAGCTAGTATCCACCCACCAAAGTTTGAGGGAGAGTGTTGGAGGCAATCGTTATGACCCAAGGTTTTGATGTTTGGACAAAGTTTAAGTTAAGATGTGCATTGTATACTGATATACCTATAGAGTGTGCAAGTGTACATGTGCAAATAGAAAAGGCCCAAGTGGATGCATTGGATGTGTAAGTCCAAGGGTGTGGCCCTTGGCAACGTAAGTCCAAGTGTGGCTTGGCATGTGAAGTCTAGGAACGCAGCT
>JBBPFP010000046.1:1629166-1640303 GCA_037974795.1 Kaempferia galanga | reverse complement strand
CACCAGGTGTCTGGTCAACCTTGACCCACCTGGATTTCCACTCCTTGGCTTTACTTACCAGGACTTTTCAGTTTGCTTAACTTTATTCACTAGGGCTTTTCACCTAGCTTCACTCACCATGATTTTCATGCTGCCTGGCTTCACTCACTAGAACTTTCACCAGGCTTCACTCGCTTGGATTTCGCAACTGCCTGGCTTCACTCACCAAGACTTTTACCCGGCTTTATTCACCTAGATTTACAATATCTAGCTTCACTCACTAGAATTTTCCATTGGTCAGCTTCACTCACCGAGACTTCCATCTACCTGGCTTCACTCACCAAAGCTTTCCACACTAAGTATCTTGTCAATACTGATCCACTTGAATTTTCCTCCTCTACCAACATTTCCGTTGGACTTGCCCTTACCTAACCTCTAGTTAGGACTTTTACAGTCAAATATTCAGTCAATCTTGAGCTACTTGACTTATATTTGACAATCTTCTAGATAGACAATTGTACATGCAATCTTCATCTATTGTCAAACATCAAACATCAGCTTGAACCAACTCAAACTCAGTCAAACATAGTTAACTTGACTCGGGGACAATTGCACAACACACAACACTAGGAAGAGAAAATATTAAAACAATTTAAATTAACCAAATCCTAATAAAACTAATATTAATTTAAAACGGTCACCCGCAATAACACAAAAAACTTGATGTGTGAAATCTTCAAGTGCATGGTTGTCGCCAAATAATAAAATATCATTCATTGGGACCATAAATCAAGTATCAATTTAAATTGTGAAGCATGCTATCTAAATCAATTGATATCAAGAGAATCATGGTGGTCTATCCCGAGATACCCGGTAAAGAATATTTGGAATCATACTATGTGTCTACCCAAACACGACATCTATTTTAAGATAATATGACTAAAATGACCACTTTCTCAAGGAAACACCTGTCACGATGTTGCACGGTCCTCTAGGTGATATCCCCTACTTTGTGATGTCGATCGAGGTAAACTCATTAAGCTCTGTAATAGCCAATGGTGCCCTCATGAGAGTTTAAATTATTTTCATGAATAATCCCTCAAGTCTTGGACTTTAGGGGTCGAGGAATCGGGTTCACCGCTCGGTCCTTCCCCACATCCAATGGGATATGAAAATTAACGCTAATGTCATCGTCATGTATGCAGATTAAAGCCGAATCATAAATTAACACATTATGAAAAAGATGAATAAATATAAAGCAAATGTCAACAATTCATTGGACTACTCCTTCGTCCTAGAATTAAGATAACTACTTTATAGAGATGGAGTTACAACATAAAGACATAGAAGAAGACATTCTACAACTAAAATTAGAGAGAAGCGAGAGAAAACTTAGTCGTCATTTGCGTTTGTATCTTTGAATGAAACTCCAAACTTTCGAGAGGACAGTCTCACCAGTTCATTTGAAACAATACTTTCTTAGGGTTCCTTGTCACAAGGAAAGCTCCTCTTAAGGAAGGGGAGAACCCTTTAATGTCTAAATGCTTCAAACAAGTGTCCCCTTAGTTCTTTTATAACCTTCAAAGATACCAAAACTAATATTTCCTAAAAAGTTAGAGACACTTTCCTAAAATACAAAATTTCCATAAAAAGAGGAGATTATCGCCACACTATCAATGATTGTGTAGAAAAACACAGTTAGGCCGTATCAATTATTGGAGGTCATGTCGGCGAGCAATAGTGAGAAACACAAAAAACACGACAAACTTGTGTTTCCTTCTAGAAATCCAATCATCGCTTCGTTTCACACCTAACTCTTCAAATGATGCACGATTGTGTCAGGGTACACGGTTAGACTATGAATCATGTTGTAAAATCAAGTTCCAAGTCTCCTTGTCTCCATTTTAACTTCGAATTCACAACTTATCAATAAAAATATGTAAAAAGCAAATCTTTAAAATAAAAAAGTGCAAAGATAATGAATGTATATTAAATATACTCGTACAATAGAACAAATACATGCAAAATACTCTAGGAAATATATGCATGAAAGACACATCACTCAGCCACTAGCAGATGTCAGAAACTTTTTTTTTATTTCCTATAAAATCTTCCTTAATCTCATCTTTATTTCTCTTAATTAGGTGTACTCATTTGTCTATTTTCTTCTATCATTCTTTTTTACTTTGTGTCTTTTCACTAAATTCGTCACTAAGTCTTCTTTGGTTGAATAGTCGTACAATTTGAACGAACTTTCTCCTAAATCAGTTTAGGTACTTTTTTCCCCTGGGTGTTTTTTCCTTTTCTTGCTTAACTACAAGTGCACTTCCTTTTTGGTCTTTTTTTTATAAGCATAATTGGTCTTATAAAGTAGATCTTAAAAATCCATTTAAAGCATTATGACTTGATCTCTATTGGTGATTGATTTTCTAATAGTTATTAGCCTATTGATGGTCTCCTTGTAGCATCCTTGTATTGTGCAATTGTTTCGCAGTAGGATGTTAAAGGGAAGATGTTATTCCATTTACTCGTAATTTAATTTCAAATTTTAGCATCTAATCACCATAGGGACAAAATCAGTTAGACAGTGACAAAGTAGCCTCTGAATGTGTATCATGTGTGTCGTATTGTTATAAAATCAGTTAGACAGTATGATTACCATAATGTCCTAGGAAACAAACATTTTACAGCTCTATTGGATTCGACAGTGATAAGAATAATTATGAGAATAATAAAATTAGAAAAACATTAGGTCCAGTAGATGCATGAATTGAAGACAGTATGATTCTTTTCTAAATAAGAGAACACTAACTGGTACTGAAACTCCTTTCTACATACCCACCTTTTAACCAAAGAAAAGGAGAAACATGATCTACCTCTTTCTTGAATGTGAAACTGATAATAATAGAAGCTCATTTGGTCGCATGGGCCTGATATGCTTAATGCAAAAATTATATGTATTTCAACAATCTTAAAAACAAAGACACCTAAAATATACAGGCGATGTATAGGATTTGTTCCAAGAGCATGTAGATTGATTAGCTAAAGGAAAACACCTTTTGGTGGAGAGATTGAGAAATACCCAACTTCAGATTCAATTCCAGGCGTTGTCTGGAAAGATATCTCTATCGCATCTGTGAATAATCGTGCTTTGACCAAACTGCTTCAGATGAGAAAAACATCGTGATTTTGATTTATAGCTTATTCGTGAACCTGACTACAATCAAAGCCACTGTCAATTCTTAGACATTCTTTGCAAAGAACTTCTGGAGTCTAGCAATCAAGGTTTCCTTTGAGATCTCAAATCCAATAATAGCCACTTCTTTTAGTTTGTTAATTTCGTCCTCACACTGTTCATAAATAATGAAGATACTGAATAGACACGTCAATCCTGCATATGTTGACATAACAAGCATATTAGCTGTTGAAAAAGCTTACTCTTTCTCTATATAGGAAAAAAAAATGTAGTTGATTCTTTACCGACGCCGGCCAATACTGAGATAGGAATTTGCAACAAAAGTTTGATTAAATAGAGAGAACCAGCTGCCTGCATCAATAAGGAGTTAATAAGTATAAATAAATAAATAAATAAAATTGAAAACTTTGAAGTTACAAGAAGGGTTACCAAAACCAGGGGGAAAAAATAAAGAAATCTAACCAACAGCAACTTCCGTGACAAAAAGGCAGCAGCATCATTGTCACTGGAATGAAGGTTTTAAAAAATATATAAAAAAAATAAACCTGCAAGTTCTATTCACCATTGTTCTTCTGTTTAGTTATATATGAACCAAAGAATTTTAAGTGATATGGAATACTATGGTCTATCAATAAAGGGGTAATATTTAAAAGTGAGCTTCTAGATCTACCACATATTTCTTGCTTAAACTCAAGGAACAATTCATTATTGTCAAAAAGAAAACAATTGCATCCATGTGAATAAGCCCCAATTGTAAAAACTTAATAGGTTAACTGTGCCTTGAACAATTCCACCAATATTTATCAACCCCATCGAGTTAAAATGAAGAATGAGTGCTGCAGAAACTTTTGATGAAGACATTGATCATGCTCAGCTTGGAGAAAATGAAACACTAAAACAGTTATTATGAGATTCTGAAGGTGTGATCTTTGCTGAAGTCTGTTGACTAACTTCCTCTCAAACTGATAGTCTCCCAAGAAAGAAGCATTCAATTATGGAAGGAGAATTGCTAGATTGTACATATGACATATGTTAGGGTTTCCATATCTTCTCTTAAAAATAGAAGAGGAAAAAATGCAACTAATTTTTTCCCCCATATTTCGTTTGTGAGAGAGAAAAAGAGAAGAAAGAAAGAGATTGGCATTAAAAGAGACTTAACTAATCTAGTTTAAACCTTATAATCTATGGAGGAAAACTTGGTCATTGAAAACGTAGAGGGAAACAGAGATACTCACACTTCCAAAAGAAAAGAATAATTAGGTTTGTTTGTTTGGACTATAAATCAAAATGGATGCATATGTGGACGGTTAGATCAATATATTATTCAGTTGGAAATATAGATCACTCGGGTTGTATAAGTTGAAGAGAAAAGATTCTGATTTATCTCTTATTTTTAGCCTTCCCAAGTTGGGAGGATCAAGGAAAGCATAGATGAGTATACTTAGTTGATTCTAAAATTAACCGTATAGTCTTTATAATAATATTAATTGATTGTCTCCTTGTAGATTCTCTCACATGCCTCCACCACCACAAACTCAAAGAGTTTTTCTTGCACACCATTGCCTATGCACTAATATCATTCTCCACCTTAGTGGCAACTTCCACTATCTGTCATCCTAACTTCTGCAGTTCTGCTATCCTTTTTAAAAATATTGATTTATTTTTTGAAAAAATGGATGAATTACAAATTTATATTAAGAATTTCAGAAGATTTTATTTAACAAAAATTAAAATAAAATGTTTTAATCATTGAAATATTCTGGTTATTGACAGTGTCTTTATTTCAGGTTGATCTATCATTAAAAATTTATTCCCTTCTAGTATTATGTGTAGCCTTTAAACTTATTTTTCTTTGTCAAATTAATTCATAATTGAAATTTGATTTATATTTAATATATAGTTTTCAATTCATCTAAAAGAAACATGGACAAATTAAATACATTCTACTTTATGAATTGTTTATTCATAATTAAAAACTTGTTCAATTATAGTATCATGTGCAATCTTTAAACTTATTTATTTTTGCTAAGTCAATTCATAATTGAAATTTGATTTATAGACAATATTTATTAAAACCTAAAAGTTTCAGTTCATCTAAAAAGAAACATTTACAAACTATATAATTTTTATTTTATAAATTATTGATTATAATTACTGTATGAAAGTTAGATAAAAATGAGAGAGAAGACAGCATGGGTTATAGAGAAAAAGGTATATTATGTTTTTATCAAATTTAATTATATATCCTTCAACTTATTCTTCCAACTAAACAAGTGAAATAGTGGATGAATGGATGGACCATGCATCCATCGAATACATGGAAAGGCAAAATAATCTTTATCTACCCACTTGTTCATAGATCCATCCATTTGTCTCCTTCCAAATGAAGAAGCCTTTGGTTAGAGTAAAATTTCATCATTTACTCTTGAGAGAAAACTATGTCATAAATAGAGAAGAGAGAAAATTCTAACATATAGTTGTGATTTGGTAGATGATGAAATAGCAAAAGTAACTAATTTTCTTGCAATCTTGGAAGAAATAATTTAAAAAAATGGATGATATCAAAGCTGGGGATGACAGAATATAAGTATGAGAAATAGGTGAAATGTGGCATGCAGAACAAGATTTGTGATGCAGTGATGACTTCAAGATCATCTTTGAACTGCACTTTCCTTTTTCAACTGTTACACTTTTCCTTTCTAGTCTATTACAGAATACTAAATTGTATAGCTAACCAATCAAAAAAAATAACATAGCATTTTTCTACAAAATCAAATTAGCATAAACCTTGCATGCAAAGTAGTTCAATTGTAGTATCTAGGTTAAGTTTCTGACCTTGAAGAAAATGCTCCAGTCATCACCTTGAGCTAGCAACCTCATTGCTAAAATGCCTTGATTCCACAAAGATGCTAAAGCCAAAAAAATGCATCTCATAGTTGATTCTGAGACTTCAAAACAGGAGGAGGGTATCTTCTTAAGGTTGAAACCAAACCTGCACAAAGTGTTCCCAGATTCAGATTTCGACATTATTCACATGAAGAGAAAAGGATAGTCTCCAACTGAAGTTTTCAGTTCAACATCAAACAACCTATAATTTGTGTGCTTAAGTATTCAAGTTCTTGAATAAAGAAAACAAATTATCAGGTTCATTTGATGCAAAAATTGTAGAGTTGTCAAAGGATTGACTTCCACATAGACAATAGAATAAACTAGTTGTAGTCTGCAATTAGTCCACTGACTTACAAGCTAAAATAATGTGTTCTTAGATAATATATGAGTCAATAGTGAGCTATATTTACTTATTGGAAGATGGGTGTAATAGTTTTCGCAAAATAAACACAAGAGTACCTAATTAATTAATGATAATATAGAGAAACATTTTTCAATGTTTGGTTAGAATCAGCAAGGATTTCCCAGCATTGAATCATTTCCTAGAGAAGTTGATTATAAGTTAGAAATAAAGATAATAGGTTCCACTTGAAAGAAGATTGGGTTTCACATCCTGCTATGTAAAAGGCACTCTGACTCAAGGTTTAAAATCTAATCCTGGGTCGTGTTTTGGTGCCCATCCAGAACAAAATTATTTCATGCCAACAGGAGGTGTCAGTTGCCCCAATAAGAAACAGGAAAAAGATGATGGATGAGGAGGAGTAGGAGGAACTGAGAAAGCATACCTAGATGAGGCATTGCTATCTCTAGAGAAACATGAGTGGCAACACACACACCTCGGCATCTCCCTCACAAGTTGATGTTGGAGGAGATAGGGTAAACTAGGATTTTGGCGCTGTGGAGTGTGTTCACAATGCAATTCTTAGGAGAGGGCTGATGATATGATTCAAAGGACGGTCGTGATACAATCTGAAATATTTTGATATGTGAACTCAGAGCTTCTCAGGGAAGAAACTTGTGGTGCATCTCAGAGCTTCTTGTGATGCGCTTTCTGCAGAAGGTGCTCACGATGTGAAATTCTGCTAGTCCATTGGCATATCAGTCGTATCAAGAGGTTTTGCCCATGTTGACCAGTACGGCTTGATATTAAAAACCATGCTTTGACTAAAGACCACAAACTTCAAACAGCAAACTAAAAGTTGAAATCGTTCAAGTTTTGTATGTATACTTTGTTAATTAGTCAATCCTCAGCTCTCCCAAAGTTTGGACACAGCAGTTCAACATGAAATTCGAAACCAGGACATTCATCTGGTATGTATATTTACTGAGCATTTTAAAAACAAGAAGATTGTTAACATCCACGAAACAACATGATACTTACATTTGTGAAGGAAGAATTCCATGGATAAAAAGAGATAGACAAACCACCATAAGGATTTTGGCACTTGATGCAACAAAAGTTTTCCCGGAAAGGAATAGCCAATAGAATAGCACGAACAAGGTAACTACCAAAGCAAATGTCTTCTTTTCATCCCTCCACAGAAGTATATCAGCCACTGAAAATAAAACAAATTCAAGAATTCAAGGAAGAAACCATATACAAGGAAAAGAAATCAAGGGATGCTACAACAATACTGGAAAAAATGATGGATCATCAATGAATCAAAAAAATTGACTGATCTTGGACAAGATAAAATAAATGAAACAACCTACGCCACTTCCCAACATTCTATCTGCTTCTGATCTGGTCTCTTGTGAATTACCCAAGTCGTCTAATCGTGGGAGTGATTTCACAGTCAAATCCAAACCTTTCTGTCACCATTTTAAATAAGTTGGAGTTAGGCAACATTAGTGAAAGTGAAGCATACTAACACATAAATGAAATTTACTATATAAAATGGTTAGAATAAATGATCATATCCTTCTCAAGTTACTTCCAAACACAAATTGATGTATCCATCGTATCTGCATGCGCTTGCACATAAGTGAACAGAAACAAATGAAAATTTTCTCAGTGCATCCATTAAGGGGGGAAACTCATGTTTTGTGAACGGATTTGGATGAATTGTTTTATAATTCAAAGAGCCCAGCTAATTAATTTCTGTTGACTCCTCACCGACTTCTTTTTTTCACATGGATTTAATTAAGAGGATATATTCATTTAATAGAGCATGACTTGTATATCTGACAAATCTAAATTTCTTTATATTGAACTTCTTGTTCAATGAAGTGTTTAGAAACCACATACTTATTCATCCATGTGATGGCCAACATAAATTTCAAATGGTTACATAAAAATATTTATTCTATGTTCATGTGATGGTTTGGACTATGTTCAAGATCCCGTAAGCTCATAAATTTCTAGTTAATTCTCCTGCAATCTTGTCCTATTCTTAAAAATTTGTTGTATGTACTGAATTGTGAAATAAAATGTAATAATGAACAATCAGTCAATACTAGAATGGAAGGTCAGCTTGTCCAACTTAATGTGATGGAAATAAAAAATAATTATGCACACCCGCCAATACTAGAATGGAAGGAGAGCACGCCCAACTTAACACGATGAATATAGTTACTGGTAACATGTAGGTGTCATTTCTGTTGTTTCTTAGTGCAGAATACATTTATATAGTTAAAAACTACAAAAAAAAAAAAAAATCAAAATATAAAATATTATTTCTTTCTATCTCACAATTAGGGAAGATAAAAATTATATATAAAAAAACTAAACTACAGAGGTAAAGAACTCATTGCATATTGTGGCTATCAAGCAAATTCCATCTAGTCCATTATGGGAAAAAGACATGGATACATGTGCAATGCACAATGGATTAAAACCTCCATAAAATAATTTGTACTTTATACACATATTATCTTCATTAAAAATTACTGACCAATTTAGTTGGAGAAATATAATGCAACATATTCATTTTTCATAAATAAAAAGCAAATCTTTTGTTCAATATAGTTAAATACAGAGAAAACACAAGTAAAAGATAATAGTGTGAGCACAAAATCATCCAAGGAATTACCTGAAATGAGATAATGGATGAGTAACCAAATTGGTTCTTAGCTTTTGAACAATCAAATGTCCTGGAGCTAGAGAGTGTATGCACAGTGGCAGCAGAAAGAACATGACTAGATATTCCACCATTCAACTTGTTGTCAACCCTCCTCAAAAGTGAGATGACTAGCAATGCAAGCTTGGCAGGAATGTGAAAGGTAGGCCTGAAATTTTCCATATAACATCAGCTAAATCCAAGGTATGCAAAAGCTAATTTGCCCATACACAACACACTCAATAGTGTCATAAGTTATGCATCAAGAAGCTTCTAAAGGAAAAGGATTAATTACTAAAATGGTCACAAATTATTCAACTTTTAAAAATCTACTATTTACTTTCAGCTTTTACCAAATCCATCCTATTCTAACCAAGTTAATAAATTTATCATCTCTTAGTTTTCCCATTCATCAACTGTTAACTCTGTCTCAGTACACCAACTCATACAATTTATTCATGTCAATTGCCAACCCATTTATTGTGAAAAAATTTAAATACCATTTCAGATTAATACTTGTGAAAAAAATCATATAATTTTTCCTCCTATAATTGACTTACACTTTGTTTGTATACTTTCGTTTAAGATTATAGCAATTATATAATAATTGAATTAAATTTTAGAAAAACAAGAAGAAAAAAAATCAAACATTACTTGAATTTGTATTGGCATGTGCCAAAACATGCTAAGTGCCCACACACTACTTGTCAGCATGATCAACACAGGAGATTATCTATGTTGATCAATATTCGAATTTGATATTTTGTCATAACTGACATAAGACGAGATTTCAAACCATGATTTCAAGTCCAACAACAAAATCAGAATCAAACCTCATCCATGAATGAAAATGAGTATGCTAAAGAAACTTCACTTGATATATACAACTAATACCAATTGGAATAGAATTGGAAGATAATTAGTGTGATTTAGCATTGACATTCTAATCGGTTTAACACATCTAGTTAGGATAACAAGTGTGATAACAAGTAAATTTTGGTATAACCAGAGACAATAAAGTGATTTTAACTATAAATCAAATGAATCTCCTCTAACATTACCTCTTGTACCCCAGATTCTCTAATATGTAAGAAATGAACTCCCATAGCTCTACTGGTTCGTCATTTGTAATAAAAAATGGCTGCAATAGGGAAATGAATAAAAAGTAGTGCATTAGCTGTGAAGTTTGTTCAGATACATAAGTATGAATTTTTGCATCCAGCAGAGTGCATGCTAATACCTTTCCAGCAACAGAAGATGGTGACGAACTAAGAGCAGATTCAACAGAAAGGTTGGCATGCACCACATTGTCTATGTAGGTGCAATCACAAATATTTTTGCCATTTCCTATGACAAACTGGAACAAAAGCATTGTTACATGGATGTGAGGAAAAAAAACCCATAGCATTTTGACCATGTAGATGTACATAATTAGTCATAATATAGTTGACTTACAAGAAAAGACAAATAGAAGAAATACTTCAAATTTTTCACACTTGAAATAAGTCTTATACAAGCATCATGGTGATCTTTTGATTATTTTTATGAACCTGCCATCCTTTTCTATATCTCCTTAAGCATTTGTTCCCATCAATCAATCATTTTGAAAGTTCTACCTCAACTATGCCAAAGTAATCATTTTAAAGTTCAAAATTAATCAAGAATTGAATTATAATACACATCAAAGCTTCACTTTCTACAAACACTTACCTATTTATATCATAGTTATTTAAAACGTGAGGCGCCTAAAAGTGCATAAGTGTTGTGGGGCAAGAGGCGCACACCTTACCAAGGTGAGGCGAGGCGCCCCAGATATAAATTTATACAATTCAAACATATATAGGAAATTTCTACTAAAATATTTCACTGACAAAACTATAGTGGATAAAATATTAAACAATAATGTAAATATAAAATTCACTAGTAAATAAATACGTTATACACATAATCAAATTTTTTAAAAAATTCAAATATCTAAATCATCAAAATCTTCATCATCTTTCTCAATCATAAC
>JBBPFP010000046.1:1571425-1584667 GCA_037974795.1 Kaempferia galanga | reverse complement strand
CACAGGAGAGATCACAAAGTATCAGTACTCATCTCTATGCCTCAAGCTTTCCTTAAATAAGAGAAGAGAGTTAAACACAAAGTCAATTCAGCTCTGACACCAGTCTACTAGTCTATACACCAGTGGACTGGTGTTGCCGTTGCACTCTCATAACGATCACCACAGAATCTGCAATTTTGACCAACTGTCTGTCAATGGCTAGATACCAGTCGACTAGTGTCATTACCAGTTGACTGCTCCCTAACCCCGTCAAGCATAGAAACATTATGTGAGTTTCTAAATTCGAGACTAATCGACTGGTACAAACACTAGTCGATTGGCATCTTACATTCTCTCACACTAATCGTTTCCGGAGTCGTCTTTTGAAGCTCTCTTCCTCAACTTTCGCCCCTCAGATGCACTTGAGCCAATGGCTCCTCTTTGTGCCATCATCCGTGTTGCCTTGAAGCCCCCTCCCTTGGCTCCACTCCATTGCTCCTCGTCCGACGATCCCTCGGATGCACCATCCTTCACCGACTCAATTACCCGAGCACTTGGATGAGCTTTCCAATCTTCTCGTGAGTTTCACCAAGTCCTGCATAACTCAAACACATATCAAGACAATATGCAAGCCTAACTTAAACTATTTGACACACACATCAAAACCATGATTGTATCTACAATCTCTTTCTTTTTGATGTGTGGTAATATGTTTAAGTTACACATAAATAGTGCATGAAAACTTAACATTAAAGTATGACGCATAAAATTAACGTTCCTCATAACCTATGCTCCCCTCAACTTATGGTTTAATTATTCTAGAAAATTTTAAAAATTATTAAATTCTGAACACATATTTCTTTTAAGTTCCTCTATCTAAAAAAAATATATTTTAATGAAAGTTAAAGTAATTTTAAAATTTTGACTAAACTTCAAAATCCTTAAAAATATTCAATTATGTATCAACTTTAAATCCTAGTTTTGAATTCATATGTTTTAAAAATTCTATATCATAATAAATTGAACATAGAATTATTTTTAAAACTTTTAAAATGTCTAACTATGATCTATTGGCAAGATGTGCATTAATTAAACATTTACTTTCCCCATAATTGGTCTATTATCACTATTTTGATACATTCATAATTTAACAATATACTATAAGTATAAGTGAATTAATAGTATCTTCCTATCATCTCACATTCTTGTCTAAAATTATCTAGCAAGTCATGAATATAGCTTTTGTGAGATAAAATAAAGGTAATCTTTACTTTGTCATTTTTGTCATGAATTTCTACCAAGGCTAAGTCCCTCCTTTAGGTCTCAAGTCAACCATTCAGTAAAGATTTGAAATAAATCTTCTATAGTTGACTGTCCTCAAATCCTTGAACTCTTGAAAATTAACTTTGGCACCCAATAGAAATTCTTTCTAATTAGGTTAACCAAGTACTCCTTAGAGATCTATTTTCTATCTATCACTCTTGTCTTTGATTGCTCCCAACAATAAGACAATCATATGTCTTTACATTGTTAGATTCTTTGTACCATAACCCCTTCTTGTTGAATCTTTTCTTTTGGTTTCCAATTATCATGTTCAAAGTCTTAGAGTCAATATCAAATTTTTTTAGGGCTTTTCTAAGGTATTCTACCTTTGTCTTAAATCCCTATTTTCCTTTTTTAAACATGAAACATTTAAGTTAGAGGAAGCATGCATATCATTATCCTTAAGACGTATCATTTTTCAATATTTTATTTTTCTTTTTAATTTTAAATAAATAAGCATTTAATTTTGAAATTTCTTTAACTAAGACACGAGAGGGAAGTTTATATAACTCACTTAATCGAGAAGTTCGAATTGGTAAATAAGCATTTTAATAGTGATTTTGCCATCTTTTTTTATTCTTTTATGTTTAAAATTATGTACTGCATTTAGTATTAGTGTTTGGAATGGAAATCATTTATGATTATCTTGTAATTCCAAGATTAAGCAATTTTTTGGATAAAATTACCCCTAATATTAATCTATTAAGGCAAAAACAACCTTACAAATCAATCAAAATATCAATTTACCACTCAAGAATTTATATAATTAATATATTATATTTATATTTATATTATTAAAATTAAAATTAATATATTAATTATTAATATATTAATAATAATAATATATTATTATTATTATTATTATAAGATATTAATAATATTAATATATATTAATATTAATAAATATATTAATATACTAATATTATTAATATATTATTAATATTATTAATATTTTATTAATATTATTAATATTTTATTTTTAAAAAATTAATCAAATATAAATTTGCAAAAATATCTAGGATTGAATTAAGGGTAATATAGTAATGTTAAACTAAGTCATTCACTAAAACCTTCAAACAAATAAGTTTTGGTTGGATACCTATATTTGAACTAAACAACATTAAGTTTTGTTTTATTCCCCCCCATAAACTTGGTTATGTGATTACCAAGTAATCACATAACCAAGGTTATATATGATAACTTGAACTAAATGCACCCTAAGTGTGTAGGAACTTAAGAATATGAGAAATCGAGCAGAAGACGCAACTAGCAAGAAGGATGACATGAAAATCGAGTTGACAAGCTCGGTGCATTTGAGAGACGAGATGCTACAAAATAGTACATCAGCGAACATGAAAGATGCGCGTGGCACTTCCAAGGGACGAGAAGCCGAAGCAGAAGACTGTTCGAGGAGAAGACCGGAGTTGAGTTCGAGTGAGCTCAACTCTAGTTGGCCAGTGAATCACTCAAACGACTAGAGCAACAACCAGACAAGCCAACACTACGTTGACTTGTCCAAGCACCAAGACCAAGTTCAGGCGCTCGAACCAAGTCTGAGCGTCAGGACCAATTTAGGCCAGCAAAGGCCATCCTGCTGAGACATTGTAGGATGGATTGAGGCAACCATGTGGGAGTGCCTGGACCGGGTCTAAGCGCCCAGGAAGTGCCACATCATCAAAACGGTTATTTTGGCTATGGGCTATAAATAGAGCTCTGATCTTTGTAGTTAACACAACACTTGATTACAAACACTATGCTTTCATTTCTTTAGTCTAGTTTCTATTCTATACTTTAACACCTATAAGAGGCTTCTCCACCTTCTAAGAAGGAAATCTTTAGTGCTTTTACTATGTTGGATTAACAACCTTTCTAGTTATAACCAAGTAAATCTTTTCTTGCCTCTTCTTTATCTTATACTTTTTCTAACTACTTATGCTTGTCTTTGCTAAATAGAAAGCAAAAGAAAATGTAACTTTGATTGCAGGCAATTCACCCTCTTCTAACCGACCACACGAAGTCAACAAATGGTATTAGATCAAGGACACTTCAAAAGGACTAGCCATTATCTAAAGCATAAATAGGCGAAGCGAGCATTCACCTACCGATCTACCGAAGTTTGAGGGAGACTTGACTAAGTGGAAGAAAAAGATGGAAGTAATTTTTAAAAATGGACTTTAATATATTACTAATTATAAAATCAATTCCATATCTTAGACTTCAGTATATTGTGAAATTGATGTGCCATCTAGTGCTGGTGAATCCATAAAGAGACTTCTATGCCTCTGTCAATTCACAAGCAAATCGCTTCATCTTTGTGTAACATCCGACCAGACGGCCAGGTACAGAGACTCTAAAATAAATCTAGCAAAAGTTGAGAATCAATACAAGTTATCAATGTAGGATGCATACATGCAAGAAAGTTTTGTACAGTAATTAATGTGCTATCGAAGATCTGCAAACGTAGAAGACCAACAAACAAAAATACATATAATTTTTCTCCATAGATTTTTTTGGATTAGGATTTTAAAGTGCCAAACCTGCTAACCTATTCATGTTTCCGTATGAATAACATAGCATTGTCAAACAAGACATTGAGGTAGTTTCAACGTTCTATTTTCCTTTTCTTACTATGATTAACCAACTCGTCATACATTTGAAAACTCACTCCAATATCTTCATCATACTCTAGCCCAAGTTCCTCCTGCCATAAATATAAATGTTTAATTCAAAAGGTAGATCATAATTAAGCAATAAGGTATTCACCCAAACTAAAGGACCTTGAATTCTTTTAAATCCTTCGGCGAGTTCTCAGTTATAGCATCCCACAACTCTTTAAACATCCTCTTGCGTTTTTTCCAATGATTCATCTTTTCAATATAGGTGCCCTCAATCAATTTTTTGTCTTCTGGTTTTACCAGAACAACGCCACTAAGCAGCTTACTTAGCTTGCTTCCCATTTCATCAACCTGAAAATGCACTTGATCCAGCATGTGAATTTTTTTACAGAAGTGGAGCAAGAAAACAAGAGAAAATTTACCTCACTTAGCAGCTCAGCCTCCTTTGTTCGTATTTCTTCCAATGTCAAATTAGACTGGAGAGCTTTAATTTCTTCAAGACATCCATATTAAACCATAAGCATTGCATTAACCCGACCAACCAAAAATTCCATATCTTTTTGATGAAAACTTTTTATATATATATTTACAAACCAAAATAAGTGCTTGCATATTACTATAGTAAAAATAACAAAAATATAATGCTCAACACCCCACATGTTTTATTATGTCGGGAGGAAATTCAAGCATACCAGCCTCAACTTCCGTTATAGCTTTCTTTTGAATTCCAAGTGCATCCTGCAAGCTCCTAATATCGTCCTTCATTTGATCAAGCTCTTCCTTGTTTGGTATCTTGAATTTATCCTGACGAGCAAGGTAGATCTTCTGTTTGCCATACTCTTTAAATGAAATTTGTCCATTATCTGATAGCGTGTCCAGTGCCTTTTGGACTGCAGTTTTCTTAAGATTGTATTTCTGCAGAGCGTCAGCAACATTCTGAGAGTTCAATGGCCTATTTTGCTGAGGGGGGAAAATAAAAAATTAGCAATTTGCAACTGACAATCATTGTCTACATGAAGAAAACAAAGATAAGTAATTATAATCACCAAAAAATTACAAGATTTGATCTCAACTTCAAAGGAGATAAAAGAAAAGGGAAAACAAAACAAGAGGTATCTGGAGTAGATAAAACAGAATCCGTATGGATCTCATCCTTTTTCCAAAAATAAAACATTCAATATGCTTTATTTTGGAATGATCAAGTGTATGCGGGGGCGAGTGCTGTGACAATCAAATTGCAGTGCTGTAAGGGTTAAATTGAAGAGATAATTAACATTAACTGCTAGCCTGGACATATTTTTAAACAAAATGGTATGATCGGATCATTCTACCTAATGCTCCAATTAAGCAACGTGAGACCGTAACAAATACACAAATTAATACATGGTGCCAACTAAAAAAAAATACACAAATTAATAGAAGAGAAAAAGATAAGAAAATTTAGTAAGCAAACATGATAAAAATCATTTAAATATAGAGAAATATAATAGAGATCAAGCCTAATGGTGGAGGAGGATCCATTAGCCGACCCTACTTAGTAGGGATAAGGGATTGGTTGTTGTTGTTATTGTTGTAAGTATAATTGGATCAATTCATATGTTCCATGCTATAGGAATTTAGTTAGGAATGAGACAGCCATTAAGAAAAAATAAGGTCTACCAAATAAAATGCTACATTGACTAACCAAAACAGTTGATACCAATTGTTTTTTCCATCTATAAACAACGTGATTGCTTTTTTTTTTTTTTTTTTTTGATACACGGATGTAGCCTATGGCATCACTCAGATAAATTGCTAGTAACATAACTTTAGTGAGTAAGCAAAACGTTAAACTAACTCTTGAGGTGAATCAAGCAAAGGTATGACACAGATGAATTGATTACAGATAATTTTCCACTCATGACTTCAATTTTAGGCATTTGTCTTGGTTGTGTGATGGTGTGAATGGAACAAGAAAAATAGATGTGAGAATCTTCTTCATCCACTTCATAAAGCTGACATTTAGCTCTATTCTGAGCAAGAAAGACCTTGGAACAATCCAACAGAACCATCAATGCCACCATCTTAGCACAACAACAAAGAACAGATCTCAACCCAACCTACAATACTCCCAAATTTAAAGAACAAGTTCACTTGGTATGCATGAATGTGCAAGCAGGCCTGCTGAGTCTGTGCAATCTTCTTCAACTACCTTCAAGTCTTTTAGACCACTCACCTCTACTTTTCATGATGGATTGATGCTCCATATGCAGTTAAAAATTTTCAGACCTGAGAATTTCTCAGTACTTAGGCTCAAGATATATTCCCCAGTTCAAGCACCAAATCCCCTTCCTCTACTTGGCCATCCAAATGTAGGGCTCTTAAGTACTGTTTGAAGAAATGGGCTAGCATGTTGAAAAGACAGGTTTCCAGCAAGTAGAACTTTCTTGTTAGTGAACTTGAAAAGATCCAAACAAAGGAAGAGCAAGGCAAACCCACAGATGCGATCAACAAAGCAAACATATCATTCAAGAATGAATTAGACATCAATCTCCAAGGGCAGGTCAAGTATTGGCAACAGTGAGCCAAGATCTGTTGGATCAAGATGGGGAGAACATAAAATGCTTCTATTCTATCGCCAACAAAGAAGACTTACTTAGAGGACAATGGCAAAATCCTTACAATCGAGGCATCTACCTTGGAGGTTTTATCTTTTCATTTCTCTTCCATCACAGATTGTTCTCATCAGCATTTGTTTTCTCTTAGCAAGGATCTCTAATCTCATTTGAATTTGGATATGTTTGCATGGTTCACTTCTCCATTTTTCGAACCAGAAGTTGGGCAAGCAATTTGGACCTTGAAAAGCAATAATAGTCCCAGGCCCGATGGATTTACGGCTGAGTTGTATTAGCTTCTTGGGAGACTGAGTGAGAATGCAATGGGCATATCCAAGGTTTCTGCTGTGGTCCTTCCTCGGTGGCCAGCTTGAATAGATTCTATCTATATCACTTCTCATTTTGAAGATAGAGGGGGCATCTAAAGCATTAGACTCCCATCCTATAGTCTTAGAATCCCTAATGAAGCAACTTGCTAAGCATTTCAGTTATACTTTGCCCTTTGAATCAAATATTTCAGCTATCCTTTGGCAAATCTTCTCAGGTCCTAGACCTTGTTTGCTAAGGCGAAACTTCTTTGGATCTCTTATCTGAAGTTTAGCTCTCGATCATCCACTTGTGCTGACAGTAGATGCTCTTATTTATGGAGGGACTTCTGAATCTAAGAAACATTTGTTTTCTTAGCATCCAATCAAAGGTGGGGAAACACAGCAAGTTAAATTTGTGATGCATTAGTTGGCCAGATGGTCAAACTTTACACTCCAAATATCTGGAATTATCTAAATCATGTGGCTCCATACGATGGAGGACATATCCTTCTCACTACCACTTGGAGGGCATTATTTCTATCATTCAGTTGAGTAGAGTTGTATTTTAGAATTGGAGAAAAAAATCAAAATATAGCTGGTTTTTCAAGAATTAATCAGTGTCATTGGAGGTGAAAGCCTAGTGGGGAGTTTTTGGTGGCTTTGACTTATAACATGTTAGTTTTTTCAAATAAGCACTTCAAACAAGAATCATTAGTTTATTATTATTTAGCTCCAAGGTTTATATTTTGGCATGCCTTATGGTTCTTGGCAAGCTCAACAGTAGAGAGGTGTTGCCCAAAAGCAAATTGCCCTTGATAGATAAGTGAGATGTGCTCCAGAGGGTTCTCGAATCCTTGGAGTACCTATTTTTCATTGTGCAGCTATTTTGATGGGTTGGAAAGTGGTCCTAGCAAAGTTCAACCTTTAAGAGCCTACCTTTTCTAATGATCTGTGGAGAAAATGGGTCTCTTCACTAAATAAACTGCAAAAATAGTGAACTCTCTTATTCAATGGTGGTGGTTGACTATTTGAGAAGCTGAATGTGATGCCATTTTCAAGAATAGAAAACTTGATGCAGAACAATCGCTATTAAGGTAGACAGATTTTGTTCATCATTGAAGACGATGTCCAAAGGGCAAAGGCCTTGTGTTATCTTTACAGTTGACTTCACAGATGTTAGGTGGTTAGCTCAGCATCAGTGTTTGTTTGCTCTTGTTTACCATGAGAGTTTTCTTTATTGATTTGTGGGAACTTGTTTGGTTTGTGTTAGTCCTTACGTTAACCTTGAACTTCGTTAAGCAAGTTTTATTTCCTTATGGTGAACATGTTAGTTTACCTCACTTGTTTTCAAAAACATAGACTAACCACCTTCCATATGTGGTCCAATATTGGTCTTTACTCCCACCCTCAATTTAGATTGCTAATAAATACTAATTTTGTATTTGTTGATTATTTTGATCATCTCAGTTTTCAAAGTTAAAAATTTTTGCAACTAATTTAATTTTAATTTTAGTAATTTGTTCATCTTTGAAGATGTCCAAGGGGCAAAAACTTTGTGTTAGCATCACAGATGGGCTTCATAGATATTAGAGGGATACTTGGCATGCAATTTTTTTTGCTCTCGTTTACCATGAGAGAGTTTTCTTTGTTGATTTGTGGGAACTTGCTTGGTTTGTGTTCAGTTCTTATGTTAACCTTGGGCTTCGTTAAGCTAGTTTTGACTCTTGTATTTCTACTTCCTATCTTTAATGGAAGCTTATGGTGAACATCTTAGTTTACCTCTCTTGTTTTCAAAAACATAGACTAACCACCTTCCATATGTGGTCAATTATTGGCCTTTACTCACACCCTCAATTTAGATTGCTAATAAATATTCCTTTTCTTTTGTTTATATTTGTTGATTAATTTGATCATCTCAGCTTTCAAAGTTAAAAATTGCTTGCAACTAATTAAATTTTAAGTCTTTAAATTTAGTCATTTCTACTATATACTTCTTTCATATTTTAATGATTTACACTTATATACTAACTTTGCAGGTAAAACACTAAAATGATCAATGAGAAAATAAGATAATAACATCCTATATACTTCTTTAATTTTTTTAATTATTTTGCACTTATATTGGTAACACTAAAATGATCAATGAGAAAATAAGCCCTTATCTGGTCCTCTATGAACTAGGGTATGTTTGGTTATGTTTTTCTTTTGAATTCAACAACATTATAGCAATTTCAAATTTGAAAGTGCAAAAGACTTTCATTGCTAAAGATATAATTTTATTTGAAAATTATATATATATGAATCAGTAAGTTAATTATTATGATTTTCCATTGTTATTTACATTCTTTGTTCACTAATAAATATTAGCTCTAAATTATATTAATTTTATTGTGAATCTCAGAAGGACTATTGTTTAAAACTAGTTTTTAATGAATTTATATTTCTTTTTAATTAATGGAGATCCAAATTGAAACCAACTTGAAAATTTTGGTTTGATTTAAATTTAACCAAAACCTTTTAATTTTTTGGCTTGATTTTGGTTTTTCTCACTAAACCAAGATTTAAAATTTCGAACTAGAGTTTTTATTCCAAACCAAAATGATACAATTTCGTATACTATTGTGTCGTACCAATACACTTTCAATATTTTTTTCCTTTTTAAATAAAGTGTATATTAATTAAAAAATTTATTAATATTTCATTGATATAGATGGTTATGTTTGAATATTCAAAATTATTCTTAATTATTAAAATATATAATTAGCTTTAAAATTATTTGAAAGTTATAAAAGTAATTATTAAATAATATATTTTAAAAAAATAATTTTTAAGATTATTTTAAAAAATTTAAAACTAAAGCTAAATTATTTGAAAAACTCAATGATAAATTTATAAATTATTTATTATTTTTACTTATTTTTTAATATATTTGAAAGTTTTAAGTTTTGAAAATTTAATTGAATTTTTTAAATTATATTTTTAGAAATTTTTAGATTAATTTAAATTTAAAATTAATTTTTAACATGAATTAAAATTTTAAATTTAATTTTTAGTTATTAAAATTTATTTTTTAAAATTAAAATAATATTTTATATTTTAAATTAATTTTTTAAACCTATAAAAAATTATAAATGATTTCTAAAATTTAAATTTTATTTAAAATATATAAATATATATATAATAGTTATATCAAAATATAACTATATAATATATTAGTTATATTAAAATAGGTGTTGCAAGTATAACTTTGTTATATTAGAATTAAAATATAACAGTTTAATCATATTAGTTTTAATAAACACTGAGATTAGGTTTTTTTCTGACTCCATCCCTTCTCCCGATTTCCTCTCCTGATCTCGCAGCATTGGCCACCGTTACTCGTTGCTACGGCTCGTCACTCGTCACCGCCACTTGTCGTAGTTGCTTACTGTGCTCGTCACTGCACCTCATCACCATCACTCGCTAGCCAAGTAAGATCTCGCCTCTTTTGTGCTTATCTCCCTCTCTCTTCCTCTCCTTGTATTTTGATGTTGATCCAATATCGGAACAATGTTTAGATGTCGATCTCATGTCAAAACAGTAGAATTGATATCGAGCACTATGGGTCGACACAGAAAACCTTGCACTTAACCAATAAAGTGATTGGTGCCACCTTTAATGAAATCTCCAACAAATAAGATGAAGTTACTAAAATTGATTAGCAACTCTCTTTGAGTTGTTGAGCAAATTCTTTTTAGGCTAATAGAGAGATGCAATATATTCTCTAAAGCAAAAGAAGAATTTAAATGAGCATATTACAAACAAAAGTCATTTACAAGTTGAAATGGCATCTAAACTAGCCTCCCTGGCTAGTATGACTGAAAGAGTGATAGTTACTATATTTGGTAGTCTAATCATGTGATGAGTGTTATTTTATTTACAAAAACTACGTAGAACAAAGGGCAATGCTGTTTGTAGAGAAACTATTGTATTCACTTGCCCTAGAAACACACAAATTAGAGCTTATTTTCAATGTTATATAATTTCCATATTGTTGAATTGTCCATTAAGATAAATTGAATAAACCTAATGTAGTAGGCAAAATGTTATGATAGAAAATTTAAATTCAATGAGTTGGCTTGGTACATCAAAGGAGGTCAACCATCAAAAGTCCAAGCCCTTGATAATTTTATTGTGGAAACTACTTTACCACAACTATAAAGTTGGTGTTGTATGGACGATTTGGCATAGTATGTCAAATTTGGTCAAAATAAACCTTTGAAGGTTCACTACACAAAAACAATCACTATTTTTCTATTTTATGTTTTAACAATTTTCTTTAAAAAAATCTCATTCTTATAAAAATCTTACATTTTCTATGTGAAAAATAAATTCCATATAATAGTGTAAAAAATTTAAAAACATATATTTTTATTTTTATGCTTAATTTTTATTTAAAAAAAATAAAACTCCAGATGGAAAACTCTGAGAGACATTTAAGATAATACGAATATATACTTAGACGGTCAATAAAAGCTCTGGTTCGGCGATATGAAATTATGACAAATATGCACATCAAATGAGGAAGACGAAGACTAAAAAGACTTGGTTAATAACCATAAAACAAATAAAATTTATTGAAGTATAGATGACGATATAGTAGATGATAGAGTCCAATGGCGTACCCCACGTAGTTGATAAAACTTGATTTTTGTTTTGGTTTGTTGTATGCTCAAATTTTATTTTTTTTAATTAAAATAAAAAATTATCAACAAATCAAACACCTAATTCTTTGTGACTAACAACATTGTTGAACACCGGGCATTGATTAATAAGACTCATTTTAACAACAAAAACATTAGGAGACCATTTGGGTGTTTAATATCCTTAGCTTGTGGTGATACAAGGGAGGATTTGAAGTGAAGGAAATTACATGCAAAGGATAATTCACTTTCCAATTTCACAATCATAGTTTATAAGGAAGCAAGACAAGAGTCCAAATTAGAATAAGTGAACACTCCTAATGCACAAAATTTTATAGGCAAAGTAGAAGGATGGCGATGTTTGGTTGATGAGATCATAGCTTATCTTTAAAGCAAAGCACTCTTAAAGAGGAGCATAGGTATACTATAGGGTGAACAAATATGCTTTAATAAATGAGGTTACTATGCAAGAAGGCAATTTTATTACGGTAGCTACAATGTTTGCACCCAGAAGGGGTAGGTCTTGATTCCCAGAAGAATATTTGAAAAACACATTAGAGTCAAAAATTTAGTTCCCAAATCAATGGAATCCCTTATTATAAGGTTGACGATGCTGATTTGGTGAAGTACGAACATTGTGGTTTGCTAGGGTTCCACATGAACCACATTGATTTAAACATACTAGATTATGCTTGGTCCTTCTATTAATGAGTTGGTGATATTTTAAGCAAGGTTTAAAATCTTGACCTGTATTGAGATTTTGGTCCAAACTAGAACGATACAGTTTCGGTATCGTATTATACCATGCCGATACAGTTTCGATATATATATATATATCGAAACCGTATCGACTTTAAAAATAAGTTGTATATTAATTTTCTGTAACTTAATAACATATCTTTATCAAAACTTCCGAAATAAAGGATAGTTAAGTTAAAGTATTTCCTAAGCGTAAAGAGTATATCAATATTCATGATTCCAAATCTCAAACTGATTCTAAGATTTTTTAAAAAAAATTATCATCTATAATAATTATTTAAATTAACACAAAAATCCTAATTTATATAAAATAATTATATAAATTATTTATTTCTTTATTCATTTATATAATATATATTAATATAATTATAGTTTATAAATATTATAAATAATATATATTAAATATATAGTTTATATATATAACTTATATTGCATTTTAAAATCAAATTTATTTAAAAATTTTATATATTTTTTAATTTTTTAATAATTAAATTTTTAGGATTATTTTTAAAATTTTAAAATTATTTATCAATTTTTTAAATTATTTTGAAATTTTTAATAAAATTTTAATTTATTCTTAATTTATAAAAAAATTAAAGATTGATTTTAAAATTATTTTAAATTATATAACTATATATTATATAAATTATCTTTTTTTCTTTATTATTTTATATTTTAATTAAATATAATAAAATAATAAAATCATATATTGTAATTATATTAATTAATTAACAATTTATTTTATTAATCACATATATATATATATATAATTATAATTTATATAATAATTAATTAGGACTTATATATATAATATAATGATTTTAATTAAAACTTTAAATAAATCCAACTTTTCCTCACATTTGCAATTCGTGATCATCTCCTCCCCCTTTGCTATTTTTCCTCGTCGTCGCCTCACTGCCACCTCCTTGTCGTCGCCTCGCTGCTGCAAATCTCTCGCCGGTGGCCTCGCCAAGCCCATTGC
>JBBPFP010000046.1:1203320-1222584 GCA_037974795.1 Kaempferia galanga | reverse complement strand
ATGTGTAGGAGTTAAAAAGAGGAACGGCTACGCTGGGCTTCTATACTGCCCGCCGTGAGTGCTTCCCGATTTACCCTGGTGGTCGGTGGGAAACTTCCGTGGGGCCGGGCTGACCACCCCAGGATAGTCAATAAGAGGCTAATTAGGTTTATCATTTTTTTTAGTACATTCGATAAGTTTCATAATCAAATTGTCATCAACTTACGAAACAAATGTAAGATTTAAATGTTCAATCACTCTAACAACAATATTACTCTATTCAGGGCTTCATAGTGGATGAAGTAGTTATAGAATAATATTACTATCCTACAAATTTCTCATCGTCTTTATTAAAGATTTTTTTTTAAATTAAAAATGTTAAATATTTTGAAAATGACGAGACTTGGATTAGTATCATCGTAGTCAAAATTATTTTATACACGAAGTATTATTGTATTAAAATATTTTTTTAATAAAAATAAAATGGAGCACCTTTTTGATATTTTTTGAAAATAAGTAGATGAATTTTAATACTGATAGTTAAAAAAATGACATTCGTCATCCTCAGCAGTACGATCATATGTAAATAAGTAAATTAGGAAGATGGTATGAGAAAATATTTTTATCCTCGATTTTATCTAGATTCAAACCCTTGTCTCCCACTGCTCTCGAAATGAAGGAGCACATTGAAATTTTGAGAAGTATTTGAACATTAATAAAATGGTTTAAAACAATTGCGGGGCGCATTATCGAAAATTACTATTTTTTTACTAGATTTATGCCAGTTCCCTCGATACGACGGCAGTGGGAGGCAGCAGCGGCAGCCATGTTTGCGACCAAATCAAAGGTATGCTGCCGCTCCTGATTCTTTCCAGTTCTTTCCACTACTACTCCTGCTTGAATCGATCATCTTAATTCAGAAATATGTTTCGGTTTTCTTTCGTATGATTTCATTTCTGTTCCATTCCAATGAGAAGTTGAAGGAACCAACGAAGGAGCCGCCTCGTCGCCTCGATTTCTGGATCGAAACCTGCGATTCCGTCTCCCAGATCTGCCGCTTTGATTCCCATGGGCGTCTCTCTGTAAGCTCTTTCTGATTTTTATTTTCCTTTTTCTTGTGTAGTGCTGAGGTTCTTGAAAGAAAGCTTTCTTGGTTCTTCATTAATTTACGAGGGTTAGATGGGCGAAGTGCTAGAATTTAGGGAAACTACATATGCGTTTCTGTCTGGTTGGGATTCGTTAATCTTAGAGCTTGCACTGTTGATTTTTTCCCCTTTAAAGACTCTGTTTTTAAGTGTCCCTCAGTATTTAGTTTCCTAGATCTCGGGGTTGTTTGTTGTTCCTGCCTGAGCCACCGGTGAACTGACGTCAATGTTGACTTTGTTGCTATTCATTCTGGTGCAGCAAGGACCAGTGTTGGGGGGACTGGCGCAGCCACTCTAACACTCAAGTTAGTTTCCAGTGGAGGAGGAAGGAGAACGAAAAAGAGTAGTTTAGGCTTTTGGATGCGTACTTGCGCATACCTCCGTCCGTCGGCGTGGGCGGTCTTTTATAAGGTTGCAGTTGTGTGTCCCGGGATCCCCGCTAGCGTTACCCATGTTTCCTAGGATGTTGCCTGCCTTTCACCGATTAAATGGCTATGTTTTCCACGTTCTTTGAGGAATAACGACTACGTTGGCCGTATCTTCAACAAGTCGTATCTTATCACCTTGAATCGGTAATCACCTAGAGTCGGGGCTACATGAAGTTGGGGATGATCCTGACTTGGGAGTGATGTGGAGTTGGGGCAACATGAAGTAACCGAAGTATGCAGAATCGGGGAGTAACTCGACTTTTTGTTGACTTTGACCATCACCTCAACAAAACTATTGACCTTCTTAGCCATGTGACACCCTCTGATTACCTCCCACATCAAAAAGGTTAGAATGCTAGCGGGGTGCTCCCTAGCGCAGCCACTCCGACGCTCAAGTTAGTTTTTGGTGGAGGAGGAAGGAGAACGAAGAAGAGTAGTTTAGGGTTTTTAGATGCGTATGTGCGCGTACTTTTATCCGTTGGCGTGGGCTATCTTTTATAGGATTGTGGCTGTGCTCCCCATGTCCCGGTATCCCCGCTGGTGTTACCCACATTTCCCGCGAGAAGGGCTACGTTGCCCACCTTTCACGAATTAAATGGCTATGTTCTCCACGTTCTTACATTGTTCGTATCTTCAACGAGTCGCAGTTTATCACCTTGATGGCCTGGAATCAGGAATCGCCCGGAGTCGGGGGCACCATGAAATCGGGGCCGCTAGGAGTTGGGGCTACATGGAGTCGGGTATGCTTGGATCCGGGGATGATCTTGGTCGGGAGAATTGTGGAGTCGGGGGCAACATGAAGTAATCGGAGTATGCAGAATCGGAGAGTGACTCGTTTCGTTGTTGAATTTGACCACCACATTAGTAGAACTATTGACCTTCTTGGCCACGTGGCACCCTCTGATTGCCTCCTGCATCATTTGTGTTAGCATTGTCCATGTTTTTCTTTCGTGCTTGCACATCGACTTATCATCCTCTTTTTTTCCATTAGCTATTTTTTGTGATGAGAACTATGGAGTATGAGAATGAGTGAGTTTTCTGTAATTGCTTGACTCAGTAATCTTGGAGTTTTGTTTTGGTTAAGCGTGGTTTTGTTCTTGCTAGTTTTATGCACTCTGGAATAATATTGGGGGATTTAGAGTATCCATTGATGTTCATGCTATCACTTTGACGATTGCCTACCAACTATTGCTTGATGCTTGATTTAGGGATAAAGCTAAATCTTGTTACTTGTAAATCAAACCTAAAACCTAGGAATCATTCTTAAAGTGCCACTGACAATTGGAAGATGACATTTTTCCATAAATTAAATTGTTGTCTTAGGCTAATATTTTGATTTTTGAGTTTATGAGAGAATTGAGTTTATGAAAATTGTGGCTACGTGCTACTCTGGAATTTAGGCAAGTTTCTAATCCCTGCACTTAATATGCTAGCTTGAGTACATATATTATGTTCCTGCTTGTCGATTGCTTACGTTGAGATATTGCGTTGCTTGCCGTTAGTATAATTTCATTGCTAACTCCAGCTGATTAATTTGACGGAGTTGATTTGCTGAGTGTGATACTAGATGTTGCTTGGATTATCATTCTGACATTGAATCGTATTTCTAAATTGTGGATTGTTTAAGGATTACTTGACTAAACTAATTCCTATTATAAACTATGAAACACCCATATTAATTATTACATTTTTAGTTTAAGTTTATTTCTATTATAAACTATCATGGCTTCTTTTAATTAAAACTTGTGATTTTTCTTCTAAATTTTTTCCTGCCCTTGCACTATGTCTATTCCATTCATATTCCTGATAGTCATATTTTCTCAAATGAGATCTGCCCTTAAAATAACCTCCTTTTTCTGAATGGTATTTTGTTCTTAGTGCACTGTTACTTTGATGCAAAATTTTCCTTCTTGAAATATGGCTCTTATCTTCTCATAAGAGTGATGGAGAGGGCAACCAACCAGTAGCTGTAGACCTAGACTCAAACAGATGGAAATTGTGCTACTGCTGTCAATAACCATTTCCTTAGCACCTAAAATGCTTATTGGACACTATGGCACTTAGATTATCAAAGTTTCTTTCTGCTTCTCTTGTATGCAAAATGTTGGGGGCATATTGCATAGAAAGGAAATATGTTGTGTTGCTTATGTAATTAACTTTCTTGTGTCCTAGACATTTCACATGTTTGCATTGTTATAAAAGGTGGCAAGCCACTTAGTACGTGCTTGGTTGAATGGAATGAGAGTGGGGAATGCGAAAGGGATTGAAAATTGGTGGTTGATTTGGCGAATTGGTGGTGGGTCCAACAAATTCAATCCTCCAAACCTAGGAATGGGCCATTACTGAGCAAAATGGGAGAAATGAGAATCAGATTTTAACCCTTATTATTTGTAATCATTCCCATTTCTATTCCCATTCCCTTCCACGAACCAAGCGCCCCCTTAGTAAATCAAATGTTATGTGTGAAATCCTAACATTTAACAAATTTGACGATAGCATAGTCACCCATTAAACTGAACATATGTGTAGCAAATTACCTTGTCAATCTAAACCTTTGCTGCTTCAGATATTTATGTCATTGTATCTGCTTCAGGTTTTTAATTTGGTCTATATTTCAGTTGGTGTCTTCTTTATTTGCTAACTTATCTCCTTATAAACATCATCAGCCATGGAGGAATTAGTTTCTGTTGAATTGTTATCTCTACAATTATATTTTATTTTCCAATTTTTTATGGACAATAGCAACCTTCAACAAATTTGTTCTTCCTTGCAGGCTGCTGATTCCCAGGTTATCTCTGATTATGTCAGATACTTCCTTCATCAACACACGTGAGTTAAACTTTTATGTTACTTTTTTATATGAACACAGAACTTGATTGTTTGTTATGTGAAGTCTTTGCATAACGATACTAAACTTTGGCCTGCCCTAGTTCTAAGATCTGACCAATTAGTATAGATCATGTGGTTTAACTGGAATTGTGTTTTTTCTGCAGAATTCAACTTGGACAACCTGCAACTGTCAAGGTGGCGGCTAATTTAGTTAGATTATTGTCTTATCAAAATAAGGTACCAAACGTACTGTTTCCTAGCTAATATGCTCTGCAATGTAACATACCTTTATTAGCTCACTTGTCTTGTGAATTTTTTAATAGAATATGTTGCAAATGGGTGTGATTATTGGTGGATGGGATAAGTATGAAGGAGGCCAAATATATTCAGTGCCCCTTGGAGGGACTATTTTGAAGCAGCCTTTTGCAATTGGAGGTGGGTATGACAAACTGGATAGTGAGAATCAAAATAAATCTTTTGTTTTCACCGTCTCATGATCACAACAGGATCTGGCTCAAGCTACCTTTATGGATTTTTTGACCAAGCATGGAAAGAGGGGATGAGCAAAGATGAAGCTGAGGTATGAAATGTGAAGTAGTTGTTTTTTATGTTTGTTTATTGTAGAGTGGAGATATTTTGACAAAAGATCTAGTTTCTCTGCAGTGAATAGTGATGGTATTGAGCAGAATTTTCTTTGTGATATTCTAAATTTTGTGGTTATGCAACTATTAAATAAGTGAATTTGTGCCAAATATTCAGTCCATGACATTTGCCTTAAGTACTTTTGATATATAATTTCATTGTTTTATTTAACTTAAGAATGGTGCCCTATTTCTCCTTGAAGCGTATTGTAAATAAATATTTCATTTTTTCATTCAAAGTAGATTGGCACATTTCTCTTCTCACTTTCTAAAGAATAATAAGTTTATGTACTAATAGGATTTGTATATTCTGATTAGAATTGAGTTACTTTCTGTAAACTTTTTTTTTTAGTACTATGAATGACAGACTGAAGGATTCTATTTGCTTCATCGTTCTGTTACTTTCATCTCAATGCTGAGAGTTCAAACAATATTATTTACTTATTCTTCAATTTTAATCTCCTTTCTGTCAATTGCAACATTATATACAGGCACCTTGGATTATATACAAGCAACGCTTGAATTCTTTTAATCAGTTATCAGGAAGAAATTATCAGACAGTATGACATTTTTTTTCATCCAAAATGCAGAAATTAGTTGTGAAGGCTGTCTCTCTCGCTATTGCACGGGATGGAGCAAGTGGAGGCGTTGTTCGGACTGTTATAGTGAGTATCTTAGCTGCATATACATTTTGCAACGAGCACGATACTAGTGAAAGATTTCACATTTTTGCAGCAATTATCTATTTTCAAGGAAAAAAGAAAAAGGAAACGACCATTATGTTTTCTTTGTCAAAGTCATATCCGTATGCTGCACATCTAAAAAAAATGCATATAATGGATGCATACTAATAAAATAATTTGCTTGATTCAATTTATAAAATTCTGAAAACCGGACCTGCGATCCAAGTCTCAATGCCTCGAGAGAGAGGGTTGAGGGAGATGATTCACGAAGCTCTAAATACTTGTAAAAGCAACGTTTAACGCCAATGCTTTCATATGCTTATTTGTTCTTTTGCATGCCTTCGATAGGTACTTGCTAGACCCCCAGAGATCCCAGAAATGGCTCTCATATTCCTTGGATGATAGAATTTTGATTTGATTGAGTGAAACAAATTTGCTGATTGGTCTTTTCAATTAATTTCTTTTCCTTTGGTAATATAAAAGAATTGGCAGACTAATCACGTTGGAGCTGTCTAGATTATGCTTCTCAGTTGTTTTTCTGATGCCTTCACAGATAAATGCCGACGGTATCACAAAGAATTTCTACTCCGGTGATTCGCTACCCCTGTGGCATGAAGAGCTGGAGCCACAGGACTCCCTTCTTGACATCCTCTCATCCAGTAGCCCGGAGCCGATGAGCACTTGATCTATCACACTAACGACTGAATTCCTTTCATCTTTCAATTTGTGTTGTTTTAAACTGCATGAAGTTTGTCCAGCTTAGTCGAAAAGTTTAGTTTAAAAATGTGTTTTTTGGGACTGGATTTACATGCGCCATGGAACTTTTATAAGATATATTGTGTTTGCATACTAAAATTCAGGAATTAATGCTTCCATTTTATTTCATTCTCTATGGAAATTATTCCAATTGTTCTGAATAGTAATGTTGCTCGTTTAAATTTATCTTTCTAAAAATGTACTACTAGTGTTTTCTACTCTGGTGCTGTACTCTCGCCCGTAGTTGTTAATACCTAAACGATTATCATATCATCCCAAAACAAGTTTTGTTCATAATTTATTTCATGGAGATTAATAAACTTAACATATATGAAATTTATTCAACTTAATTTAATGAATTATAAGATTTATGAAAATATTATACTAATCGGTGGAATCTGTATCCAGCAGGGCATAATTTATGAAAACAAGAGCAAGGATAGACCGATAAATTCACTAAATTACAAGTAACCCCTACAACGTACTTCCATCTTCAAAATGCTAGTTTTTTAACTCAAGAAACTACAGTGGTCAAATTGAAAATTCTCCCACGTTTAGGTATATAGTCTCCCGCCCCAAACCCTAATCGACTCTTCGGGATCGTCACTGCTGCCGCCGCCGCGATGCCTCCCAAGCTCGATCCCACGCAGGTAGTGGACGTCTACGTTCGAGTCACTGGCGGAGAAGTCGGTGCCGCCAGCTCGCTGGCTCCAAAGATCGGCCCGCTGGGTCTCTCCCCGAAGAAGGTAGGAGAAGACATTGCCAAGGAGACGGCCAAGGACTGGAAGGGCCTCCGCGTGACGGTGAAGCTCACTGTGCAAAACCGTCAGGCTAAGGTCAGCGTGGTACCCTCCGCCGCCGCCCTCGTCATCAAGGCACTCAAGGAGCCCGAGCGCGATCGTAAAAAGACCAAAAACATCAAGCACAATGGCAACATCTCCCTTGATGACGTCGTCGAGATTGCCCGGGTGATGCGGCCCAGGTCCATGGCCAAGGATCTCTCCGGCACCGTGAAGGAGATCCTGGGAACCTGTGTCTCCGTTGGCTGCACGGTCGATGGGAAGGACCCCAAGGATTTGCAGCAGGAAATCAGCGATGGAGATGCCGAGGTACCACTCGAATGAGCTCAGTTATCGCTTCTATTAGTAAATTGGTTATCGGTTGTGTCAAAAGCTCTCTTTTTATCAATCTATTTCTGTGTTCAAGTCTCTAGCATTTCTGGTTCTGAGACTGCGAAATTGCCGACTGTTTAAATTCGATATGATAGTTTTAATAATTATTGTTCTGTTCTTGTTTCCGTAGACATCATCTACTTTTGCCTTCAATTTTTAATTCTTGGTCTGAGAATGTCAGAATCATGGGTGGAGTTTGAATTTGATATAGTTGCTTTCTGAAGTATTGATATGCTTGTGTTTTGGTATCCATCAGCTACTTTTGCAATAAATTTTTTTTTGAACTATTCTATTTGTTTTCTTGTCATAATGTTTACTTGTTAGCTTTCTTGATAGCTTTGGCTACTCTTATTGCATTTGTGACTTAGTACTTGTTCACTTGTGAGCACTGGAAGGAGGATAGATTAAAGATAGGAAAAATAAGAGAAACAAAGAATGGAGTTTTTTTAGTTTTTTGTTTTATTAGAAGATGAGAATGTTGGGTTGGATGTGTGAATATAAAAGATAGATAAAATAAGAAATTAGAAAATTAAAGAGAAAATTGGGATTATTATGAAAAAGTTTAGAGATTCATTTAAAATAGAATGGATATGTATAGGCCATCAATAAATATCTTAGATAGCATGAGAATGTGATAAATATACATATTAATCTAAAAATATGTAAAGCAAAGAAGATTTGATTGATTATTTAATTATAAAGGTTGATATAGCAAGAGATTGAGAGTCTAATGAATTAGGTGTCATTTGAGATAGAGAACATGACAGGCTTCTCATTCTTAATCTTTGGTTGCAAGTGGAGGATTTGAATTTTTTTTTTACGGAATGAATTAAACATTGGTGAACAGAGGTGGGTCGTGAGAGGTTGTGCCTTGTAACTATATAAAAACTGTTGGTTATGTATTTTCTTTGTATATGACATTTGCAACTCAAATGCAGCTACGTTCTTATTTGGTTCAAAAATTGGAGTCTTTTTGCACTTCAATTTTGCATGCATTATAATTTTAATTCGTAAGTTGATTGTCAAATCGATTTGCATGGCTAAAATTGCACAACGTCACCCTTGTATATATGATTTCCAAACAAAAGTTAAATATTTGAATTTCTTTGTTGATTTTCACAGTTGATTTGTAAATTTATTTGTGATAATTAAAAATAACATAGAATACTTTACATGTGACTTGTGAATTTAAAAAAACTCTTCAATTTAATATAAATTTATGGTTTGCAAACCAATTTACAAATTAATTTAAATGTGTCAAGTTTATTTAACCATGAAAGTTACTTTACATAAATGTGCCCTTTTTGTTAACATGTACCTTTTTGCGGATTTATTTATTATATATGTTTATCCACTAGCTCAATTACATAGCTCGTAAATTTACTTGGGCATTCTTACAACCAGTTTCTGAAATTAAGTCTCTATATTAATACGGATTTAAGATGAGAGATCCTTCCATTTCACTATCTCAAAATGCACTTGCCTTTCCGAGAATTACATTAAAAAAACAGTTACGTAACGTAGAAAATTTGACTAAAGTAGACACTTTTTATTTAAAAACACAATAACGTTGAATCTGAGATAATCAACCCGATCCCCCTACAAACGTCTTTTATTATGTGGCTCCTGAAAATATTTCCCACTACAAACGTCTTTTATTAATTATGTGGCTCATAAAAATATTTCATATGGTATTTACTTTTTGATTTTCATATAAAAGAACATGCAAATTTTAAAAATAAAATAAAAAGCAGTTGCCGAACCAGTGTTCCGCTCGTATAGAAATTATATTAAACAAAATGATACTAAAATACTAGTAAATATAATATTACGAAGCCACAGACACTAGCATTAAAAGGGTTCATGCTAATAGAGAATCAGATACCATCCGTAGTTGGCTTTCACTTAGCTAATGAGTCTTCGACCATTCAAATTACGCCTCACCATCTTAGTTCAACACAGCTAGTAATTATCACTCATCAGGTTTGCCTACCCGAGCGAGCATTGCACAGCGAAGCCCAGTTCCCAATATCAATTTCAAGGTTATGAATGACAACCGTTAAAAAGCTCACCAACCTTCTCAACTCACCCATTAGATTATTACCTCGGCTAAACACTAAACAAGACTAAACATGATCACAACTCCTCAGGAACCATCTCCATCCAACTCATGTCCTCCATAACAGACCAACCAACTCAAGCAGATTAACCTCATTCCTAACTAATCAATGTTAACATCAGAGAGTGGCATGCATCCAGCTCCTGATTTTCCTGGTGATCCTGAACTGATTAGTAGAACACCTCGAGCAACCATATCATTATTGAGAGAATTTATGGCCAAGCAAGCTAATAGGGCATTGGGATCGAGATAATGCAATCTATTGCATCAAATATATATATATAAATAATGGCATGGCAAAATGAGACCAAGAACTCATGTTCTTAATAATTCAGAGTATTGCAAACAAAATAAAAGATACTACAAAGTTACCGGAAATTCATTAACCTAGATTACACAACCATCAAACTCCTGAACAACGTTAAAAATGACAGAATTTGCAATTCTTAAACAGATACGGAAATGATTAAAGAGTTCACAAACTACAGTCCTATGTGACTTACCGGGCAGCATCATCAAGTTGCATGTGAATTCGTTGCAGGTGCACCACCAGGGGCAGAAGGGGCAGCAGCAGAAGTATCATAGGTCCCTTGGGCTGCATTGTCACTAGAGTATGCAGGAGGCTGTGAGTTTCCACCACTCGCATAAGTACTGTATGGTGGCTGCTGTTGATTGCCATAACCTGATTGGCCATGTGGTGCTACATTATAAGATTGCTGTTGACTATAAGCGGATTGAGAGACTGGAGATTGACCATAACCTGGTTGCACAGGAGTGGATTGCATATAGCCAGCTTGTGCGGAAGTAGCTTGACCTTGTCCATAAAGAGCCTGAGAAGGTGGTGTCTGGGCCGGAGGAGGCTGTCCATAACTAGGGGGTGCTGCTTGACCATATCCAGTAGGAGCAGTGGGTTGGCTCCCATATCCCTGCTGTGATGTGGGTGAAATGCCATATCCTGATGGAGCTGTTGGTTGTGAAGGATAGCCAGCAGTATTGTTATTTGGTGGTTGACTCAATGCAGGCAGTTGAGCAGGAGGTGCTTGAGTAGATCCACTTGGAGCGCCATAAGCATTAGCAGATCCATCTTGAGACGGAGCCACAACTGTGCCATAGCTAACAGTAGAGCTATAGCCCTGCTGATCATAACCACCTTGAGGGTTGGGTGTAGTCTGAGAATAACCAGGTTGCAGTGCAGGGGCATTATACCCACTAGAATATCCATCTTGCACATAACTTTGTTGCCCAGCAGATGTCTGAGGGTAAGCAGCATCACCATAGGATGCCTGATTGCTGTAATTAGGAAGTGGCTGTCCATAGTTGTAGCCAGCACTACCAGTACTGGATCCCCCAAGAGATGGTTGCTGCTGTTGAGATTGTTGATTATAGTAATCGTATCCAGTACCTGGTGCAGTTTGCTGAGAAGCTTGATTAGATGTTTGGTCCCATCCAGAAGGATAGCCTCCATAAGATGGGTGAGGCATATTATATGGAGGTGGTGGCCCAGGATAAGCTCCAGGTGGCATGTAGCCATAACCAGATTGCTGTGGGGGTGGTGCACCAGGCGGAGCCCAACTTGGAGGACGAGGTGCCTGGTAACCCTGCTGAGAATACCCTCCAGCCATAGCTGGATTTCTGGCACGGTTCTGCATGTATATTTATTTCATGTGAACTCGTGCATGTTTTTTTTTATTTTTTTTTATGTTTTTTTTGCAATCATATAGTGAATAAAAAGCAGTTGGCTGTAGCAAAATTCACAAAAGAATAGTAAAAGGCAGCAAATAAAGCAAAGATCAGAACAATAGCCCAACAGAAGCATTCATTTGAAAAGGAAGAACACCACCAACTTACCACGAGAAGAGACAGTCTGATTGAATGTCCACCTATGCTCTCCTCATGAGACCTAATGGACTAGCAAAATAGTCCAGAAATCCAGACAATAGTCCAAACAAAGCAATTTAAAAGGCCATATGTAACAAGAGGTTCTAAGTGATAAAGGTCCTTGTGACCTCATTTTTCTGTCAATTAAAGGTGTTGAAGAAAAAAAAGTTTGTCCAAAATTATTGAAACTTGATTAATGCAAAGGAAAGATATCTCAATTTACTCCAATAAGCACAATCACCTATAAAAGGGAAGAAAACATACTGTCGCTCTTGAGGACTGATTAATATTTAATATAAACTTCAGGAAATGATATAGAAGAGCAAAACAAGTATACATCAGTATAGTATGTCCAGTAACGATTTAGGTGCAGGATTGACCTAATATTCAATTAATCATAAGGAATAAGGCCAATGCCATACCAGTTTCAAGCCAACCTACACGCCAAACATGGGAGCACCAGCGCAAGTTAATCCTACAATTAAAATAGTTCTCCAAGAAGCAAAGCTCAATTCAAGACGTGTGAGAGCTCATTCTTTTACCCGATGACCAATTCAATCTCCAGCTAAAAAGATCTAGCATATTTAAGCTGAATTGATCTAACTAATCATTATATATGAATATCTTGGAACCATACTAGAAAAGGGTAAATCCAACAGCAATATAACTCAAACGACTATAGAGATTCAGCAATTAAGAGATATAAAAAGAGATAGACTGCCCTTCAGTACTCCTGCAGAATCACAATCTCAGAAATATGCGCTCTGATACAAATAAATCAGAACTGATAAACTAGACAATCTAAACAAGAATAACCATTTAAATGAAATAATAAATTTCAAGTTTGAAATAAGTATAATTACAAAAATAACTCTCATATAAATACATGAAATAAGCAAAAAAATACTGTGTACTTCCGACATGCAAAACGAGGCAATAAAAAGTGTAAATATATAATGAATCTTTATTTTGAATGAGAATTTTCATTGCCTTAATTAGTTTGATGAAAAGAAATTGTAAGAATATTGAGATTTTACATTGTCATATAAGAGGATAGCAAACAAGATACATTTAGCATACGGGAAACATACAAGTTCAACTAAGATATGGTTCAAGAACCTTGAACACAGATCATGTGGTTGACAAGGAAATGACAAATGATGTATAGTTACCATGGGCACCGGAACATAATCCGTACCCTTCCATCCATGCAGATAGATAATAAAAGACTGAATGTAGGAGAATCACAAGGGACATCAGTATTAGGATTTACCCAAAAAGGCCATATTGTCTTCTGGCTTCAATAATAAAATGTATAATCATATCAAAGTAGTCTTGCAAGATAATAAAAAAACACACAAGAATGTTGGACAACAAATCACTTCATAGTTTCTTTGCAATTTCCATAATGAAACTACAACAGATAATGATCTTGTAAGGTCAACATCTTACACTTGGAAACAAAACATTAACAAAACTAAATCAACCACACTTTGCAATACAATGAATCTAAGATGAGGGAAAAAATCAATCACAAGCATAATGCACTACTGTGCTAGCGGTAACTAAAACAGGGAAAAGTCTTAAGAAGAGTAAAAGAAACTCAAATTATTTGTGCAAACCACAGCATAATGAAGGAATTCAAATGGGAAGAGCATATGCTAATTAAATCCCACTGGAATACAGCATGGTAGTCTTAGAACCTATACACCAGATTACATTGTTTGCAGAATACACCAATGTCATGCATCATATTAGAAATACAGAAGAAACCACAACGATGGTTCACAAAAAAAAAAAAAACAGAAATCAGCAGCAGTTTGACTAGAGAAATCAGCAGCAAAAAATAAGAGAAATCAAAGCTGTACGATATATGTTGTAATAAGAAACAAATGATGAACACAGTCCCTAACATATGATAAAGCAAAAAGGCATTTAGATAAAAGCTTACAATAATCTATTGTCCTAAAAAATTCTATCCATCTATGTTGTTTCCTAATATAAAAACTTAAGGATAATCAATACCTCACTAATAACCTCATTGACCAACTGTTTTGCTATTTCAATCTGCTCCTGTGTGCCATCAATATACACTGTTCTTTCACTAGATATATCACCAGGAGGCAAGTGAAGAGGTATCACCTACAAACAAATACTCTAAAGTTAGCATATTTTATATCAAAGATGCACAAACACTCTAACTTGATTAAGTTTATAATATGTACCAATCAACAAACACTAACTTGATCAAGTTTAGGCTTCAATACCAAGAAAACAGTGTTGGTGCCAAAAGCAGCAGATAATCTGCCGAAAGCACCAGATAATCAAGCCTGGTTTTGATATTGGCAAAGGGTTTAAAGTTAAGTTGTGTTAGGATCTAACAAAGTTGACTAAGTGTGTAGATAGTTCAACTAGAAAATCCTAATAGGTCATGTTGACCGGATACTAGGCAAGACAAAAGTCCTAGTGGACACTAGGCAAAGGGAAAGCCCTAGTTACGGCTAGGCAAAGAAGTCCTGGACTGTGTGAAGGCAAAGGACTCGAATTTCTGAAAAACATGAAAAAGCGACACACACTATTTACCCCCCTCTAGTACTTCTTCGATCCTATAAACAGTACAAGTCATTTTGTACCGAGAAAAAGACATTAGTGAGACTATTACAGATCATTGCTCAAAAGGCTGCAGCAAACCCTAAAACAACACTTGAGGAGATGCCGGCTGACCAAACATAAAATGTTCAGAACAAAGGCTATTAGGCATACAACCCAAGTTGGTGTGCCATTAACTGGTCATGCCACATGGTACATATAATCCTTATACCTTGTCCAAACACAAACCCATAAATAAAAAGAATCAAACTGGTCAGCCAAAACATGAGAGGATTATAAGGTGAAAATACCCGCTTGATCAATTTAACATATACCTTCTATCTTGTCCCATGATCTAACAGGATTCATTTAAGAAATTAGAAAAAAAAACAACATTTGGTGTCAGGCGTTGAAAGTCTATAAAAAATTAAGTGCCATAGCAGTGGGAGAAGCCAAATATTCAGTTTATTTGGTCCCAATACAAGCCAATCAACTGTTGGCTTATGCCAATCAATGAAGCTGAAAATGCAATATTTTTACCATATTCATATTTGGTAAACTCACTCATTTTACACAGTTCGGCAAGTTTGAGCGGGCAAAATATATGTGATTTAGATGAACAAAAGTTAGTTTCTATGTAAACATTTTTAATAATTTCAAGTGGGCACACTTCATTTTAATAATTAGAATTCCTGATACTTCCACTTACACTACTTTTTAACAAACAATGCAGTGACCAAGACAAAAACAAAATAAAGCAAAAGAGAAAAAGGGAGAGAAAAATTGGAAAAGAAAATAATACAAGAAGATAATGCCATGGGAAAACAAGAGAGTCAAAGAAACACAAAAAAATGAAGCTCGGATCCAGAAAACAGAGTTAAAACAAACACACATTTATGAACAGGGCTCATATCAAGTGTATTTAGGTTATAAATCTGTCATTGTGAAGGAAACCCAACAATCTCCTGGAGTAGAGAGGAATATATCCTCATGAGAAAAAGAAGATACCAAGCTAAGAAACTAGCACCTTCTTCCCTCCATCTGACACCGCAGGATCAAGGGGCCTCCCAAAGCCCACTCAAGCCTCTCTCTTTCTAATCACAGCCCTGAATAATATGTAAAGCAAGCACAAGAACAAGATTCTAAAAACAAGAATAATATGTAAAGAAAGCATTTTAGAAAATCATTGATTTAACTTGACAAAATTTCCTAAAAATTACAAACTAATGGTTAAAAAAGAATTAATCTTTGTTGATGGATCCTTGTCACAAGAAGAAAATCAAACTCTTTAATTAGCTAGAAATGAATCAAGTGTCATCAAATGCACTAACATGTAATGCTGGAAAAAATATATTAATTAGTGAAACCACAAACCTGTATACGCGCACCAGACCTTGCTTGCATACTTTTAATTGTCTCGCCACCTTTACCAATCACCATACCAACCTGAAATAAACATCCAATTTAGATTCCTGTGGATAGAGCATAGTTCATGAGCACAATATATTAAGTCACAAACACCTTGTTGTTTGGAACCTTCATTTGAAATTGCTCTGCACCAGGCTGAACACTACCCAATTTCCTAGAAGCAATTGTAGCTGAAGCCCCAGTATCAGCCTAGAGAAGTAATTTTACACAAAACAATGGATAACATAAAAATTATAAAATGTATCATCCGATGGGTAATGACCCTATGAATCTTTTTACCTGTATAGAATGTAAAATATTACCTCAGCAAGAACATCATTAATTAACTGCTCAGCTCTGCTAATCTGTTCAGATGTACCCACAATTTCTACTGACCTAGTCAGTGAGTTGGGATCAGCATCCATATCTCTCGTTACTTGAATCTTTGCCCCTGATTGAAGCTGAAGGTATTTTATAGTCTCTCCACTTTTCCCAATGATTACCCCAACCTGTGACATCACATGATAATAAATGTTGTATGCCAATAACATGCTCCATTAGTTAAACAAATATATTGCATGGCCAGACAAATAGAACAAAGGAGATCATACCCTTCCATTTGGAATCTCAATCTTTTTACTTGAACCCTGATAGCCATAGGAGGGTAATGGGTGGGAAGTGAAGCTGGTTTGAGAAGGTAGTTTTTGGCTAATAGGCTTCAGTATATTGTCTGCCAATTTCAGAAATGCAATAACCAATACATCATTAACCAAATAAAAGAAGATATTTACTAATCAAAGAAGCCTCACTAGATACAGTACCAACACATGGTAACCACTGAAGAAATTATTAAATGATTACAGTTCAAATGCATTTATCAAAGATCATAAGGAATTTCAAAGAATGGTAACAAAAATCTATTTATTTTATGTAGCGCTTGGTTCACAAAATGAATTAGTAAGAAATAGAATTATTAGTCTTAGGAAATAATACAGCAAAGGAATAGAATAGCCATGTGTATTCCTCTCTGTTTGGTTGATAGAATAAAATCATTGAGAATGACTATTACTTATAAGGCAGTTCAAACGATGGTAGCACAGATCTATTGCTTTTCCATAAATTTGATCCAAAGAATGAATTGGTAAGAAACAGAATGGTTATTATTAGGAAATAGAATATTAAAGAATAGAACAAACATACATGTTCCAAGTTCATTTTGTAACTGAACACATGAATAGTTATTCCATCAGAATTCACAAGGAATGGAATAACTATTCTTGCAATCAAAAATCAATCTAGTGACTCGTGGGTCAAATCATATGCTGGAGCATAGCACCACGAACAATGTAGATCTAATTAACTAGATAAATAAACCCAATCTGGCAAAAAGTTGCAAAAGTATATAGTTTGATGTTCTAGAACCTAACAAGACAGTAAACAGGTGTTATGAGATTTCATTTTGATTTTTGAGCACAAAAGAAATAATTCATTTTGGTGAGCATAAGAAAGTATAGCTGAGTAATTATGGAGAATTTGTTGATATTGAAAGCTCTCCTTTTAATTTAAGGTAGCAAAATGATAACACTCGAGCAATATTTTCAAGAGTATTCCAATTGGTATTTCCAAGTTCCAACAGGCATTGAAAATGGATAAAAGCCAATAGACCAAAAAATACCGAAAAAAAGTGAAATTAATCTTTACTGAGTTTCTAGATAAGAAATTAATTGTCAGGCCGTGCAAAGGATTGAGTTCTTGGATGAGCACCATTCAGTGACTAGAATTCAGTCCTGATATGGAAATGGTCAAGGAACCCCTCTTTTCCATCTGAGTCACCTTTTGCAATGAAAAGTAGTTGAACCAAGAGCAGTGAGAGAGACAACAAGAGAAAAAGTAAATTTTATTACTGCTTTGAACATTGATGATTTTCCAGGTGAAAAAAATTGTTTAAAGATAGAAGCAACAACTCCACTCTGTCCTACTTTCATACCATAATGCTCCTCACAATTTATGCTCTTATTTAGCCTCGTCACCGCTAATGGTACTTCACATCCACAAAACTAATTGATGTCCGGTTAACTGCCATACCAGGATTCCAAAAGCACCAAGACAGTTGACGAACAAAAAGTTAGCAGCTTAATCATCTAAACCATGCAAAAATTTATAAATATCGCCACAAGCATGTCTATTCCGAAAAAAGCTTTAATCAGACTAAAGATACAGATAACGAATCGACCACGTAGCGTCAGCGTCTAAAAGATAAGAAACAAGAACAGTCGCACGACTTACCACCGATAGCAGATCCGAAACTGGTATCCTTGGAATCGCCCGTTCCTCCTCCATTCTCGACCCTAGGCCGTTTGGCCTCAGCATCACTGAATAACCTCGCAGCGATCTCCTGGGCACGCTGCTTGGCGAGCTGGATCCCATCAAGAGGCGGAGGGACGCTGTTGTAAGATTGTTGGGCGGGAGCAGCGCCACCGGAAAAGCCGTCAGGAGACGACGAGGCTATCGGCGCCGAGAAGCCTGACGGTCTCCTCGCGGGCGGCGAAGGGACGCCACCATCTCCCGGCTCCTCGAACTTTCTCTTGTTATCGAGTCGCGAAGAGTAGTGGAGGTCGTCCGCCATGACCGCAGACGTCGTCAGACGCGACGGCGGCAGCTAACAAGAACAAGAAGCGACTTGCGGACGCACCTTGGAAACCCTAATCGGAGCGCTGCCACGGGTGAATTTATACAGCGGCGACGGGCGAGCGAGCGAGCGAGCGAACCGGACGGTTCATGATTTTTATTTGGCTAATGCAGCTTTGATTTTAAGTAGAAAAGCTTCTCTAAAATCGTACTCTAATTTTAAAATTATTAAATCAGTACCTAATTCTATTTTTACTCCTATCATTATTGTCAACTGCATTCAATATAAATTGCATATCATTCTAAATTTTCTAAATTTATTAAACAATTTTTGTTGAAATTCTTTATATTTATTCAACCAAAATTGATGAATAAATCTAGAGTACTTAGAATAATATAAAATTATATCCTATAAACTCATCTAGTTCTTATAATTATATTAATATCCTTAAATATTAATTTGACTAAATATATCAAGAGCAATAATTTTTTTAATACGAATTAAATTTTTTGGACATATTAGTATTTACAAAATCATCGCTCTTAATATAGTGGATCAAATTTATATTTAAGGGTATAGATATAATCATAAAAACTAGACAAACTCATACGATCTTATTTCATGGTATTACGAGTTCTTTAGGTCTATCAATTGATTTTAGTCGAAACTTTTTAGATTCATTTAGTCAAAATTACTTGATAGACTTGTAGAGCTCGGAATGAGATGAAATAAGATCTTATGTATTCGTCTTATTCTCTTGATTATATTAATACCCTCAAATATCAATTTGACTCACTATATTGAGAGTATTAATTGTTTAAACACAAATAAATTATTTTTAGAAAAAAATCAATTCGACTACTACAATTGTAGTAGTAACGGGGGCAAAAATGAAATTGGATATGTAATTTGGTAATTTTGAAAGTAGAATAGGTGATTTGGATATTTCATAAACGGGCAAAAGGAAAAAAAAAAAAAAACTTACTTAAGCAAGTCCTTTGTTTTCACT
>JBBPFP010000046.1:1093383-1105717 GCA_037974795.1 Kaempferia galanga | reverse complement strand
CTTCACTCACTAGCACTTTCCAAATGTCTGGCTTCACTTACCAGCACTTTCCAACTGTCTGGCTTCACTTACCAGGACTTTTCAGTTAAATATTCTATCAATTTTGATCTACTTGACTTTTGGTTAATCTTTGACTATTAATCTCTCAAATGGACAATTGTACAAACAATTTATATATGTTGTTAAATATCAAAACTCAAATATCAAGACTCAAACTTGAGCCAACTCAAATGTAATTAAATTGGTCAATTTTAATCCTGGGACAATTACACCAACACCTATGATAACATATTATATGAACGATAATAGACTATCTCTGACTAAGTGAAAATTAATTATTATTTAATAATTAGACCAGAGTCAAAAATAGAATCTAAGGAATATACTTTAAAATGACGAAGTTAAAGATTTTAATAACAAATACAATGTAAAAAAAAAAAGAGTAACAGTATCACTTCCGGTCATAAGATAAATTCTATTTCTAACAGTAGTGACGGGAGATAAATTCTATTTCTTCCTATTTTCAAATGAAAGTGAGTACAAATAGTGAACTCTCTTTGTTTAATAAAAGATAAAACAAAACAAAGAGAATAAACAAAATGGAACATGCAATCTGGCATCGTGCGTGATGTGAGGTAGGATGCCCCTAGCATAGTTAAGTTAATTATCACATAATAAATTTATAGAAGTAAATAAGGATTAAATTTCAGTAAAGATTGAAAAATTATCCCCTTATATAATTGCCAACTTTGATTTCGTAATTTATCCCTTTTAATCGTGTGAAACAGCGCCTGCCAGAACGACGAATTTTGTTTAAGTACCGCAGCTCACACGTCACTGTCACGCGCACACCGACTTCCTGCCCTGCCTATCATGACAGACGCACGAGCTAACGCGACGTCCTAACAAGAAAGCCACAACTACCTTAACGAATTAAGGCAGTAACCAGCTGTGACGACAGAGAATGGTTGCACAGGAACAGCCAAAGAAAGCGAACTATCGCATCTCTCGACTTGTGCGCCGTGGCAACAAATTTCCACCACACATGACAGATAAAATCAATCATCTCGGTTCATCACTAAGGAAAACCAAATGCAAGAACAAAACAAACATTCTGCAGGAGCAACATGGTAGAGACTAGTTCAATTTGATGATTTTCCTGTTTGGAAAAAGAGTAATGTTCATCTTTTGCATCTCATCGGATGGTGGTGTAAATCTTTAAATCAATGATCTTCTATCTTTTTCAAGTCTTTCATATTGGTTGTATCCACCCTGCAAACAGCCAAAAAAAAACAAAGAGAGATCAGTCGCTGCCATAAAATATGAAATTTCTTTGCCAAAAAATAAAACATGTGCACTGTAAAATTGGACTCTAGACATGCGTGATCTAGCAAAGAAATCCTGTAGAGATGTGATACAACCTTATACATACCAAGAAGATGATAAATTATTATACTGATACCAAATAGAATTTAAGCATATCCAAAAATGATGTGCAGTATGTCAGCTAGAATTGACAGTGAAGCTTGTTAGTTAAATGTTTTGCTGGGGCTCTCTATCAACAAGCCATCAAATATGACCTAGAGCCTCTAGGTCGCCATAAAATGTTAGGCAATATGGTCGCGAAAAGTATGCTTAATTTCAATGTCGTGGTTACAAGTACTATAATGTGAATTGTAATGTGATCTTAATCTAAAAACAAAATGTGAATTGTAATCAACACTATAGAACGGCAAAGTTGGTAAAGATTAGCACATTAAATTTACTAATCTGTAGAATGAGAAGTTATTTAAGGGCTCTAGTGGTTAGTACATAAACAAACTGAGATAACTGAGTCTTTAAGTTGTTAACAATAGTTTCAATATTGCCGATATATGATTTGAAACCTTGTGTCATGCTAAATGGCATGGTTGAAATGTACAGTTCGGATAAATTTCTGAACCCCAATACTAATGGGAACAGAATTTCTTCTATGTCGCTCATACTGAACATGCTAATGATTACCATACTATGACGTCAGCCAACATGCTTTGACACTTATCAACATGTATCACGATGAGTTCATGCAATATTTATTATTTTTTTAGCTTGAGTCCCCATAATGAAAGAGGAATTGAATGTCTCAACACATTTTACCATATGTTGAGTCATGTCAACTATCAATATGGTATTAATATAATAATATTTAATTCAATCAATATCCAATTGCTAATCCTAAAAAAATTACTATGTTTAAGGTATTAAAGGAAGGATTAAAATTCATCTAAATTTACCACATCGTGCTTTGAAGTGTACCAAATAATATTGACTATATTGTAGTCAGGGACCAAAACTCGGCAATGAGTGATTCTCTTGTTAGATATGTTGTCACTAAAGTAGTTGTACACCAGATTCTTAACTAGGCAAACATAATATTGCATACATATGTAATTTAGGTTTTGAATTTTGATCTATTCTTTTCTTTATAACTAACACATGTTATAGCACCAATTAAAAACCGTCCCCGGATGAAAAAAAGTTGAGGTTGCCAGCGAACATCAAACAGAGACAAATATTCTATGAATAGCTCCATCAAACTATAACACCCGTTAATCTTGGTTATTTGGTCACTACAGTCATAGCACATGGGTTTTTTTCAGAATTTATAATCGCAATAGAAAACCGCCTGTCCGAGTCAGTGTGTACTTAAAAGATATTTGTTTATACACTTATGCCTTTCTCCAAAAAAAAAAAAAAACAAAATCATGGAAGACAATGTAGGTTTCCATCAGCAAAAGGTCTGATTGATCAGAGATTGATGGAGTTTAATTATTCAATTAAAATTTCTACTATGTCAATAATTGAACCAAAAGTTAGGTAATTTAGGGGAAAATTTGTGCAATATGACATGTACACTCACGTTGTTCCATAAAGCGAAATCTTCTGAAGTTTTGTGACATCGCCACCACCTTGGTTGTCCTCAATAAAAATTGTTAAGCTGGTGACATATTGTGCAAATTAGTAACGAAAAGACATTTACTTGCACTTTTGAAGAATGTTGTAGTTAATACAATTATTTTATAGACTGCATTTACCTGCAAACATTTTGAAACTTGACGTACTTCAATGTAACAGGCTTCCCCTGAAATTTCAACATATGAAGCATAACTATTAACCATATGTGCAGTGAAAGCAATATAGCTGCAAAATCTTAACAGATTAACACAAAAGAATATACAGCACAGAGACACAACAAGAAAGATTATGTACTTCACCTTAAGATTGTCAGCTGATATATTGAAGGAGTCGCTTGGTGGATCATTAACATTACTGCAATATTATAAATTGTTAAACAAATAGTGCAGCATCATAGGAAAATTCTTAATGATCTGCTAATCTTGATAACAAGGATATATATCAGTTACAAAGTACCTGAAGCCCATATGTGCTTTGTTTGCAAAGAGTTTTACTGTCCTAGGACCTGATGAAGTGATGATTAAGAGAAGAGTCTGGGCATGTCAAAAAGTTCAAAGAGGAAAAAACAACTCAAAGAAATCCAACATTTATAGCAACGTGAGACCATGTTTAACTTCTCTTGCATTAAAATTGTGACACTTGGATGACATATGAAACATATGGTGGCATGCTTTTTGAAAATGTGTTTGAAAAAAATTTGAACTGCAACATTATCTATAATAAGGTTTAATAATCATACAGATGTTTTGTCACTTAATCCGTTAAGTAATTTAAAAAGGATACCCAGATTAGCAGATTAGGACACAAACAGTGACAGACAATGAAAGAAGTTTCGAGACCCTTGTATAAAATACACTTAGAATGAATCTTGCCGCAACAGGTCAGGTAGAATGCTTATTCACAATCTTACAGTGCGCAACTTGTAAGCACCTTTTAGTTTGATATTGACATAATCTTCAGATGAACAATGAGTTGGAATCAGGAGTTGTCTGAGTAGCAAGATCAAGCAACTGAAGCAATATAAATAAGATGACATTCTAAAAGGAAGGCAAAAATCAAAAAGGCATAGCACCTTCCTCTTCCGGGCCCGTGATTACAGCCGAGTGCAGCTTAACCACTTGGGTGAAAGGAATGTAAATCAAAAGCTGTTCATCAGCGTCACTCTCCAGATGCAAACCATCATCATCCCTATAACCCTAATTTTGACAGAGAAGCAAAAAATAAAAAATAAAAAGCATCATTCATTCGACGGAAACTAGGGCCTCGTTTATGCTGTGACTACGAAAAATATCTGCCACACACGACGGATCACCTGCTTCAAAGCGTTGGCAATCGGGTTTTTCCCTATCTGATTGAGGCACTCGACGCCGCTCCAATCGACGAAATCAACGAGATCCACCTTAAAAATAATGGGGAAAGAAACATAGTTTGAGAGGGAAAGTTTAAGATGATGAACCAGGAGAAGAATTAGGGTTCTGAGATAGTTACCTGTCCCCGTGGGATCGCTGACGAAGACATCGCCGAGAAAGAAAACGAAGAAAAAGAAAGGTATCGAACAGAAGAGACGAAAGAGGAGCAGGCAGGCAGGCCCTTCCGAAATTACCCAAAATAATATACTGATGAAATAAATTCAAAATAATGTTTTATTAAAATTATATATCTCGGTATTATTATAATTTTAGCATATATTTAATTATTTTGCTCTAAATTTGAGCAGCACTGTATTTAAAAATATAGATACCCGATCAGCTACGATCAAATTCAAGTATTTCGTATAATTCAAGTATTGTCAAGTATTGTTATCATCAAATCGAGCTCTATAAATTGTGATTGTGTACGTTTATGAAATAACCTACTATTTTCTACTCTCATTTTCTCTTCGTTCTTCATTTATATTTCAAAATCTATTATCTTGACAAAATTTACTATCTATAGTGTCCACTTGTACATAAGGTGCGGATTTACCTGGTTCAATATAAGAAAATATGAATCCAAATTGAGACTAATACTATGAAAATCGACTTGATAAACTGTTCTAAATTTACACGATAGATAAATCACAGGGAGTAAGATTCAAACACCTGGATTATATATATATATATATATATATAAACTCGATAGTCATGTAAGTTTGTAGTGATAAAACATTTACCTGCCTACCTGGCGAATGTGCTGCCACATCTCCATCTGAAATCAACAGTGTGTCACCAAAGAAAGATTATGCATTATCCTGAACTAATACCCCAAACCAACTCAAGAAAAAGTATCCATTAAGTTTCTTCAAGCATTTGCACAGGAAAATTTCACATTGTTGCAATAAAATGATATATAGAGAGGAAAGGGTACTAAAACAGCTACAAATAGTATTCAAATTGTTAGAGGGTAACATATGCAGATTTAAGAAACATTATCTACTCAACACTAGTACTAATCATACTCATACTAAACCATCAGCCTACCAAGCTATTTCATATTACAGAACTGGAACAAAATCTCCTGAGACCTAGCATCAAAACTTCAGTTAGACGAGCACATTCAGTTGGATTTCTATGTTACAGAGCAGTTTCTTTGAAGCTCTTGGTCAGCCATATTGCGGTTTCCCTAGGAGAGACTTTCCCTGGACCGAATGGCTTCAGCAAGACACCTAACTCATCATACCTCTCCTGTTGCAACAGCTGAGCACTAAATTCAAGCAATCCCTCCAGTGCTTCCGCCCTCTGCTGGTACGATGAAGGGTCAAACCTCCGCTGCCTTGATTCTGATGATCCACGGCTAGAAGCATCTGCTGCTACTGTTGGATTTCGATCTGAAGAATCACTTCCATTGTCGCCTTCATTTCGGTAAATTTGGATAGTGCATTTGTCCTTTGTGATAGAACGGTCTCCATAATGTGGGGTCGCTGAGGAGCCATGCGCTGATAATTTGGGAACTTGTAGCAAGGGATCTTCAAATGAAGCTAATGGAAATTCTGCAATTCTATCTATTCGAGGGGAGTTGACTGAGACATCAGGGGAATCAACATGGTGGAGAACACCAAAAGTGGATTTAAAAGTTTCAAAAGTAGGCAAAGGAAGGGATGCTCTTCGAGAAGCTTGACTAATTCTATCAGCACGAGTTTGTGATCCAAGCTGCATTAAGAATCCAAATATTAGTCGTGAGTGATCTTGTGCACCAAGAAATATAGTGGCATCGATGCACACGGTGTTTTTGGATAAATAACATCTTCTATGTAATTCAATGCATTTGAACTAGCTTATGGTGAACTTTAAATAAGCACAATATATAAAAATCAATTTCATATGCATCATGATAATATGGAATCTTTTGTTTAACAGCATAGCAACCACAATGCAGTTGCTTTACATATCCCAAAATGAAATCTTAATGACTTGAGCTATAAATTTAATGAGTCCGTGATCCAGAGATCATCATCTCAGAAAACAAAATGATTGTGCTTATTGGGAAGTGCAATCTAGCAAAACAATGTAAAAGTTGGTGTCTATTGATACACTGGATATCATAATCGCAAAGGTTTATGCAAGCAGAAAAGGATATGAAAATTCTATATTATAAACATCGAAATCAAGATCTAATAAGTAGATCCTTATTATGTAAAATATAAGAAACACAAGCAGTGTGATGGCCATACCGACTCGCGTCTTGATTTGGCGTGCAATGATTTTGAGGGTTCCATCCATGTACTAGGAGACATGAATGTTTTAAATGTTTCTTTGGGGCTCTTCAAAGTACCTGAGTGCTCACTGATTGTTTTGTCACTACCCATCTCCCCGACTTGACTGCTTCCAAGTGAAAGATTCTTTATGTTCTGGTTTTGACAATTTGGAAAATCAGTAATAGTCCGAGTTGAACTTATAGTATCCTGCTCCACAGCCATGAGTTTCAAGATCCTCTCATTGCCTAAAGATTTTCGTTTTTCCTTATCCATGCACATAAGATCATCTTCATCATCTTGAAATCTGATTTTCCTTACGGGATTAGATGGAGCTTGGTTAATAGGAACCATATTCCTTGAAAGATTGCATTTTAGGTTAACTTGAAGCACATAAGGTTGAAGATGTGGATGTTTTAGCAATTCTGCAGCCTGTTGATTTATACTCATCAAGGGTCAATGGACAATGAAAAGAATTACAAAATAAAATATAGAATTAAAGAGGAACATCCAAAATTTGCTTCTTTTTTTTTTTTTTTTTTGTCAAAATACATACACTTGGCCTGTATTCAGGACTTTTTCTGAGCATGCTTCTGATAAGTCCCCTACTGCACACAGTAACCAAGAAATGTCATCATAAATTGGATTAGTTAATGTGCCTAGCTAACAAAATATGAGAGGAGCTGATGCTCACAATGCACCAGAATATGAACTTGGTAGAGGAGCCACTATGGACTTGCTGATTTTGTTTATCAAAGCCTGCATATCCTACTTAAACAAAAATGACAAAACGAGAAACAAATTTACATGTTATTGTCACCTGTATTGGAGAGTCAGTTTTATAACATTTAAAAAAAAAAGAATTACAAACTGGATTCCTTCATTTTAGTTCTGTTAAATGCTAACCACATCCTAATATCATCAATGCCAAGATACAAAGAAACATTTTGCAAAGAAGAATTGTAATCCTGTTTAAATATTACATTGCAATACAGCATGCAAGCTCTTTTGGTATCAAGGCATATGATAATCATCAAGGATATTCCTTACCAGCAATCTAATGAATAATGAAATCTAATAAAAGATGTTAATCAATCTACCCAAAATAAGCCATCTAATCAAGCAACTGTTTGAAGTGAAAAATATACAGATAGGGAATAGGGACATAAGAGCATACAAACTTGAATTTCAAATCTGTTTCTTCTGCAATAATGGCATTAAATTTTCATTTCATGTTATGTAAAGTTAAGCATCCACCAAAGTTAAACTAACACAGATGCAGGATTGTGACCATAATAAGAGCAAAACCAAGAAAGAGACCAAGATTTTATAAGTTACAATTTCCTCTTCCCTACTTGGACTCTTCTTTTTATTTGTGGTAACAGGAAGCTCATGTGTATGGTCATATAATGGAATTATCAATAGATTAAAAACTAATGGTAGTGAAAGGCAGCATTTAGAAAAATGATAAAGACTGGCAATCATGATATCATGTAGGAAATGGTACAATAGAGACAAGTCAGATCATACTGAGAAATAAAAAATAAAATAAAATTGGCTATCTGCCTACAGATTCCTAGCCCTCTGAGTAAATTCCAACCATACAAATCTGGGTGATACAATCCCAAATTTAAAACTCTGTTAAAAGAGCTAAATTGGTTTATTGAGTGATAGACAAAAACAAATAATTAATGAACAATTGTAAATAATAGAGAAGGCCTTTTGTCCTAAAACTGAATTCAAATATTAACTACCTATAAACCTAATGAAAAAGCAATAGAATTGTAGATTGTCAAAACTCACAAAAGCTTTGAATGCAGGCTTGAGAGCAGTCATCTCATAGATACAGCAACCTAAAAAAGGAATTTGAATTCATAGACAATACAAGAAATCTGCTAATTATAACACAAAAAGAAAAGCAAAAGGAACTTTACCTAGAGACCAAATATCAGACTTGGAACCATAAGGAATATCAGCTAGAAGTTCAGGGCACATATAACTAGGTGTTCCTACAACCTGCACAAAGCCTCTCGACAGTAAAGAATATGAAGAACATTTTAAGATTCTTTCTTAACAATCATCTTTAAAACTTACAGAACAAGCCAGATCATCTGAAGATAAAATTTTAGCAAGCCCAAAATCACCTGTTGATAACTCAATTGAGAATATCATGTCAGCTACATCCTGTTGATGGCTATAAAATTTTATACACAACTGAAAATTTTGACACAAAATGGAAAAACATACCTAGACGTATGTTTTGATCCCTGGTAAGGAATATATTTGAACACTATAATCCAGTAGTACGAGAGTTATTAAGCATAGAACTTACTATCAATTCAACCAAATACATAGGTGATATTTAGTTACCATGATAATGCGACTTACTTTTACATCGCGGTGTAGAATATGATTGTTGTGCAAGTAATCAAGGGCCATAAGTAGTTGGACAAGCCATTTACACAGCTTCTGTTTGAGTACAGCAGTATAAATTGAAGATTATAAAGGAGAAAATGAAAAAAAAAAAATGAGAACAAATAATGTAAAGATATGCTAGAAGAGTACTATATATAGTTACTAAGATCAATTACCTCCCAGGAAAAAGATGCCCACTGGCCTTCTTTATGGTTTCAGCCCTATAACATCAAATATCCATATCTAAATCTCAGCGTAAATGAATCTAGGTCCTAGATTACACTTCAAACAAAACTTACATATCACCTCCCTCACAATAGCCTATAACAATGCATACATAACAACCCTGAAAGAAAACCAATAGAGTCATTATGAAATAGCAAACCACATAGCTAGTTAGTCAGAATACAGAGAGCATAACAACAATAGTTCACAGAAAACAGCATGTGCACAAGTTGAAAGTTGGAAAAAGCTGTATACAAAATTCAAATCAATAACAAAAAATTTGGTGATGAAATATCCGGTAGGATTCTTTTGAAATGTCCACAGCTTTCCACCTTAAAATCAAAAGGAACACAAGTATATGCAGATAGAGAAACCATTATCTCCTAATTCAAATGAAAAGTAACAAGAATTTAAATTTCAAGGAATCATGTTTAGAAATTTTCATGGGTGAATAGTATCCTTGGCGCTCAGCACTGAAATTGTTATTGACGTATAACATACAAAGTTTTGTAAACAACAGAATATGTAAATCCTAATCATCTCAGACATGTGAACCCTTTCCTAATCGTATCTGCAGCTAATGTATGGGAATAAAACCACAAAAGCCATTGTGGTTTTGCCACGCCAATTTCCTTCTCTTGTAAGCTAGACAACTGTCAGAAGCAAATGTCATACTGCTTGGTCAGAAATAAGAAAAATCATATGAAAAAATAAATCTTCACAGAAGGTTGAGCATATCAATACTGAAAAAGATGAACAAATCAAAAGAGATATCACACCATAGATATATTATATATTGTTGTTGAAGCATAACAGAAAATAAACTAGGAAATCGTGCAATCACAAAACATCCATTTACAATCTAAATGCTGAAACAGAAGAGAAACTTATGATAATAAATCAAGGAGAAGTAAACTTTTAGAAACCTTTTCAACCCAGGAATCTTTATAATCCACAATAAATGGGCTTCTTACTTTTGAAATTAGCTCCATCTGCAATGGTGGCAAAAATAAACAAAATGAATAAATAGCACGCAAACACTATCCATAACACATGCTATTACGAGCATATGAACAAGATGGCTATTGATTTTTTTTTTATATAGGTGAGGTGGCAAGCAAATGAAGCCACCATGAAGAACAAATTTTAACTTGAGATAGCAATCATTTGAGTATCCACATTCAGTTATCAAATGGCAGTCAACATTTAAACCTAGCATACCCACGAGTTCCAGCAAAATTATTTTAAAGGTATACCACAAGATCTGAAGAAAACAAATGTCGTGTACAACATCATAATGAATGAAGAAGGCTCAAACTTGAAAATATCAATTATCTATGGGGTTAGGGGTCTAATAATTTCCAAATAGTGATCCAGTTTCAATGCAATAGCCATCATAATTCAAAATGAGTCATCAAAGGAAAATAGCCTGATAGTATGCAAAATTTGCCGAAGATTAGGATACAGGCTCAGCCATCAATATGCTCACTTCCAGATGCGCTGACCGACGGGACCTCTTGGTTTGGCGTGCCAAGCGTATCTTTTTCAAGACATACCTGTAGTATAAATGGAAAGAATGAGATAGAACTCAAGAAATGAGTCAGACAAGAGAAAGGAAGAGGATGGAGATACAGCAAGCAAAGAACTACAACGGCAGAAAAGATAGATCACAGCCCTCACCTCTTGTTCTCGACCTTATGCTTCACCAGTAGAGCTGACCCAAATGCACCTTTCCCTATCTGCTCCAAAACCTCATACTGCTCCATTTCACAACCAATCTTCACCCAGGTCATCTATATTAACACGACGCTTTTCTCCTAAGACGCGGTTAAATGAAACCTTTCCTTTCCAAACTGCGACCAACATTTAAAGAAGCCCTATGTTATATACTCGTACATCATAAACGAATTTAATGTACTAACGACAACCAATAAAAGCAGAGATCAAAAACCGACCCGAATGTGGGATTCTTAGCAAATCGATAAGGGTAACAGAAGGGGAAAAAGCCTCCCACACAAAAATGTGCAACGGGAGGACTGGTATCAAAGCTCAAACAAGCATTTCTACCAACGATTAGCAAAGAACGTGGAGCACGGAAGGAACGTTGTTAACTGCATTGTTCGTGACAGATCGAGTTGGATCTCAGTCAAGAACAAGCATTCATCACTGAAACCCTCGAAAGAAACAGATAGAAGTGGAAGTTCTCACACTACCTTGTGCTTCGTCAGTACCATCTTCTCCTCCGCCTCCTCGTCGCCATTTGACGCCCGCTTCACTACGCGCAGTACAAGAACGGAAGCGGAGAGAGAGAGGCGGCAAAGTGGGATGAGAGCAGGAGACCGTACCCAGATTTCAAAGTCTTGCCTTTTCTTCTTCTCCTATCTTTTCTTTTCTGCTTTGCCTTCATTTTTATTTATTTATCTCTCTCTCTCAATCTCTCTCTCTCTCTCTCTCTCTCTTCCGACACGGAGAGAACAGTGGGGAGCTCTTCTTCGCGTCGAGGTTTAAGTCACGACTTTGCCGCCGGACAGGATGACGTGGCGCGTTTCCACCAAGTGGAGGACCGACGGAGAGTTAGAATCCTTACCTGAGTCGTAACTTAAATCGTGTCTCTAGTCACGAGCGCGCCGAAACCGGAAAATGCAGCATCCAGTTCAAGACGCCCTGTATCTTACTTAGTCCACCAATCAAATTTCGAGGAAAGGTCTACGACTGCCGGACCCCATACTAGATGTGCACGTTGCCGACTCCTGTTGGTTCTCTTTCTGCCCAACACGAAGGTCCCCACCTGGACATCCAGTCACCGTCTAAGGGCAGTGGTCATTTAGCTCCCCGCTAACGTCTTCCACTGAGCTGACGGCTATTTCTGTTTGCTATTTAATTAATGTCTCGTAATAAGATGCAATTCTTGAGATCTGGTCTGAAACAGAGCACTCGGAGTTCGAGCAGCTCAAAGTAATGTTCTCGGTCAAACGGGTTGTGGATTAGAGTGAAACCAGAGTGATCTCCGTGCTTTAAGTTCTCTTTTTAGTTCCATGAACATACTCCTACACACACTGGCATTTCAGA
>JBBPFP010000046.1:970423-982221 GCA_037974795.1 Kaempferia galanga | reverse complement strand
ACACGCGGCTCCTTCCTCTCCGTTCGCTCGGCCAGTCCCGCGCCAGCTCGGATCTACTTCCCTCTACCGTTCGCTCGACCAGTCCCGCGCTAGCTCGGTTCCCCTCCTGCTCCAGCTCAGCTCAGCCTTCATCGACCGGGTCATCTGTGTCTTCCCAGCTGTCCGTCTCCTCGGGATCGGTGCCGGATCACTTGACAAGAGCAGTTTGGCTGTGAAAGAGGATGATTTTGTCTACCCTGACAACTGCCCCTTTTCCATTCTCTCTATTTTAGGCCCCTGGGAAGGGAAAGAAGATGGTGATCTTTCTCCTTGGCACAGTTTTAACCTTCTGTTCTGGCAAAGCTATGGCTGTTGCAGGAATTGATTTAGGATCATCATACAGGAGTTTTCTGAGGAGGTCCTCATTGACATATTTTGGATTTATCTTTTTTTAGGAAAATCCTCTAGAACTAATGATGGACATGAGGATACTGACAAATGACAATGCTGCTTCATGTTATCGGAGTCAAATAAGAGATTGGTTCAGGATCAAGTTGGATCACAAACTCAAGCAAGATGGGGTCTTGTAAATAGCCATGCTGACAACATGCTTGGTGAGGTTACATTCTAACACTTATGCCAGGTCATCTTAGGGAAAGTTAAAGACCGTAGAGTGGAAAACAAAAAATTTGTATCTTAGACAAGAAAGGTGAAGGGGGTATTTACTGTTCTGATTTTTCATGTTACTTCATCATGGAATCTATTTTCTCTGAACACAAATGACTGAAAAAAAAAATACTGAGACAAACATTGTCTAAGCATGTGAGAAGGAGAGGAGAAGCATCTGAGATGGTGGTTCAGTACATCTAGTATCGCATGTTTTTCTTGATTGGGTAGGACAATTTGAAATCTGAAATAAGAGTATGGGTAGGACAGTTTTTTGCATTACTTTTTGAGGCTTCTCTTGATTGGATAATTTTGCATTATTTTTGGGGGCTTTTGTTGATTGGACATTTCACATTGATTGAGCAGAAGAACATTGACCTCTGTTCTTTCTCTGTGACATATTAGTAGTAGTTGAGATTTTTAGGGTGAGTAGTTTAGCTCTATGTTTTCTTTTTCGTTTCTTTCTTTTGCCATTCAGATCGACGGTAGAAGCTGGTTCATCTGAGTAATCATATGATTTGACCATCTTAAACACTTCTTTACCAAGGGTGGTTGGACAACCATTAATGTAATTGTCATGATCACAAGTAATGACATAGAATTTGTTGGTGCAATCGGTCTTTAGAGTTTCGATGTTTGACAATATACTTGGAAGCCCAGGTGAACCCAAACATTAATGTAATTATCGTGATCACAAGTAATGACATAGAATTTCTTGGTGCAATCACTCTTCAAGGTTTCAATGTCGGGTAGGTTGACTAAGGGTTAATCCAAACAAGACTTGACGTTTGGAAGAAAGAAGTCTAGTCAGGTCAAGGCTGACTGGATGACTAGCAAGGGAAGTCCGAGTGAATAAAGTTAGGCCCTAGTAAGTGAAACTAGATGGTGTAAGTCCCAGTGAGTGAATCCAGGCGATAAAAGTCCTAGTGAGTAAAGCTAGACCCTAGTGAGCAAAGTTAAGTGGTAAAAGTCTTGGTGAGTGAAGACAGACCCTAGTGAGTGAAACCAAGTGGTGGAAATCCAGGTGAGTGAAGTCAGACGGTGAAGTCCTGGTTAGTGAAGTCAAGCGAAGAAAGTTCTAATGAGTGAAGCAGAGTAGTGGAAAATCTTAGGGGAGGTAACCCTGGGTAATGAGAAGTCTTTGAGGAGTGAACTCAAAGCATGTGTGACTGAATAGTTTCCGGTTGACCGGACCAATGAATCTTAAATGTTACTATTGTATATCTATTTGTAATAACTTAGTGTTACAAGTAAGGCTTACTCGATCGGGTTGATCAGACACTAAGCAAGACTAGGAAAAGTCCAAATAGGTCTAAAAAACTAGATATTTAGCAGGTAAGTAGAGGTAAGCAACTAGAGAAGAGAGATCCAGTGAGATCCAGTTAAGACCAAGACTAGATCCTGGTCGTGTCAGGATCTAATTCATAATTTAATTATAAGTGCTAATTCTATTTTGCAGATATCTTTATTATTTCTAGACTAACACGTTTTGCAAGAACTTAGAGCAAAAAATAAAACCTGAATGAACAGTGCTCGAGGCGACTCGGCTGATTAGAGGCGCCTTGAGTAAGACACTAGAGATGCCCTTGGTTGATTGGCAGTGCCTTAGATGGGACTGAAGGCGCCCTAAGACGATTGGAGGCACCATCAAATGATTGGCGACGCCCTCAAGTGGATAAACAACGAAGTTTTTGAATCAGATTAGCGCCATTGGAGGATGCCCTCAATGTGGTATAAAAGAACCATTCTACTAGCTCTTTTAAAAATGAAACATATCTATTTATCAAAAAAAATGCACCGTCTTAAAATAATTTTAAGCAAAATTATTTTCAAGGGCCATAATCAATTTTGATTAAAAATGTTGACATAAACTATATTATTTTAAAGTAATTTTGACTAAAATTATTTTACCCTATAATTTTGATAATAAATAAAATTAGGATATTTTTTATATCAAATTATAAGCCAGATGATATTTTGATCATTTTTAAAAGAGAAACACATTTTTATTGAAATAGATAACTAAAGGTGTTTTTTTTATTCATTTATTTTCTACCATTTTTTTTCACCGATTCTATTTTTATTCATTTTTATTTTAGTAGATGAACAACTTAAAAAAAAAAGTAAATGTTAAATTAAAATTTTACAAGAAGATACTAAGAGAAGATTTTAGACTTAGTAGAATAAATATAGAATATATGAAATTTAAGTTTAATAATATTAAATATAATAAGATAATTGTTAAAATAGAAGATGAAGAGTTGCTTAGAATTGAGAGCTTTAAATATTTATGATCATTTTTACAAAATGATAGAAGGATTGAGAAAGGTGTCTTACGTAGAATACAAATAGGATGATTAAAATGAAGGAAATTACCGGGTGTTTTATGTGATCATAAAGTACCTCTAAAATTTAAAGGAAAATTTTACAAAACTGCAATTAGACCTGCTATGTTATATGGAGTTGAATATTGGGTTATGACTCGAGCACATGGGTCGAATATGAGAGTCACAGAGATGAGGATGTGAAGATGGATGTGTGAACATACAAGGATAGACATAATAAGAAATGAGAGCATTAGAGAGAAAATCGGAGTTGCATCGATTGAGGAAAAACTCCGAGAGACACGTTTAAGATAATATGGACATACACTTAGATGATCAATAAATACTCTAGTTAGACGATATAAAAACACACATTTCAAACAAGGAAGAAGAAGATCAAAAAATATTTAATTAGCAATAATAAAATAATATAAAATTTATTTTAAATATAAATGATAATATAATAGAAGATAGAGCTCAATGATATAAAATAAGATAAAATTTAATTGTTATTATTATTTTTTTCATAAATAGTGATAGAATCTTAATTTGTCAGTGACGTTTCATGGTTGTAAATGCTAATCAATATCAAAAAGGTGAACACTCAGTTTAAATCGAACTAACTAAATCAATTAAACTAAAAAATTAACCCACCAAACGCTTTTCAAACTACGAGAACCGACTGAAGTTTTCAAAAGAATCAAACCGACTGAATATATAAAACATTGATTAATTCAGTTTTCAACTGAATTTTTATGTTTAATTTAGTTTCGATTTTATTTAGTTTGATTATATATGTTTGATTCAGATTTAATGTAGTGCCGATTTGAATTATTTTAATATATAATACCAGTTTAATTTAATTTTAATTTGATCAATATCTAATCTATTTAATTAAATTTTAATCTTGAAAATTAAAAATGAACCAATTAAATTGACATAATCAATATTTCTATTAAAAAATTAATCTTTTCAATTATTTAACTTTTAACTTGGATTGATTAATTTAATTTAACTGAACTTTATCCCCGATGGCACAGGCAGACAGGCTGCCCGGATTTCGGATTCCAATCCGATACATGCGATTCTTCTTTAACATAAATTCATATTCCGTACAAAAGTACATTTCTAATAAAATAAATCGTTATACTGTCTTTAAAAGAAATATGAAATATAATGAAATATGACTGAAAAAAAAAAATCATAGTACACGAGCAAGATTTTTCACTAAAACAGTGTACGGTCGTAGACAAGTTTATTAGCGTATTAGTCGTGCCTGGTCAATATTTTAAATAATAATAATATAGAAGAGTCCAAAACTGATTGGCTGTTTGCCAAAATAAACAAACAAAGAAATAAAAGGACTCATTTAAATAGTACATGGGCCCTAGACACGTTTATTAGTTGTCCGTGGTCAATTCATTGCAATTAACTATTCTGTTAGTAGCTAAGATAAACAAACAAACAAATAAAATATTAACCAATTTATTATTATTAGAGCTGCAAATTATCGAATATTTAAAGCACGCAGATAAAATTTAAAATTATTACTCAATTTCATTTTGGCCCATCAAATCAATTGCTACCTGTCACTTTAAACATAGTTCATTATAATATTTTATTACAGTCCCTCAGAGATGAGATAGTTAGGACAGGAAATATTATCATATAAGCTGTTGAAGTAGAAACTCAATGTAAAAATATGAATATAATTTTATATCATTTGGAATTTTCTAAGTCCATCATTCAGTCAGTTTATGATAAAATCGATTCATAAATCTAGAGAAGTTGATAATGACATGGAAATTGATTTTATGTATTTATCTAGTTTTCTTGATAATATCTACATCATCAAATATTATTTATACACCACGGTGAGAATAATAATTTTTAAAATATAAATTAGATTTTTAAAATATATAGATATACAGAGCTTGAAACTATATATGCTACTAATTTTTCTAATTACATCTCACCTTTAAAAAAATAGTTTGCCATAATTAATTCGGAATATTACTGTACTAATAAACATAAGTACAGTATCCGAATCTATTATCAGATTGTAACGATCCACTGAGATAGGCGCGACGGAGTAAAAACAGAATTGAATACGACACTTTTATAACTTAACGATTTGAATATTCCGCAACTTTCTTTACGAGTCAGTAATTTGCAGTTGTTAGAGTTACTATAGCAGCCTGGTGTCCCTTCGGGATGGTCTAATGGCTAGCACATAAGGTGTTGCCACCAATGAGGTTTGGGGTTCGAATCTCGGCATAACCGAGGTAAATGTCTCCCTTATGTGCTAGTCACTATTCTAAATGCTACTAGCCACCCGTGATTTACCTTCTCCGTGTTGGCACTGGGACGGATTAGCAGGGACGCTGGAAACGAGCGAAGTCGCCTTTTACCACCAACTATAGCAGCCCGGCACCATATTTCTTTGCAATGGTTAGCTTGGAAGTTGCAGGTAGTTTCGACCTAAATACAAATTTATTAAAAAATTTAAACTAAAATAAAATTTTCATTAGAAGTTATCGATATGTTATTAAGAATATTATATTAGTATATTTAAAATATTATATTAGTATCATGTCTAAGGCAAGATCATTTTGGGCAGAAGCCCCTGGCTGGAACCAACATTATCTCACAACGAATTCAGTTAGATGATAAAAAAGGCTCTATCCTAGCTGGGCAATAAGTTAAATATGATCACTAAGAACATATCATAGTTAGCTTTCATAGTTTAAGGATGGTCCAACTACCATTTCAATGCTTTATTTTCTTAGATCCTTGCTTCGTCAATTATTTATGAAACCAAAATGCCAATAGTTTACAAAAGGTATAATGGCATGTATCTATTCTGTCTCATAAGCTTCTTGGCTGAAGATCGATGGCCTATTCTGTCTGTTTGTTTTCCCAGATTTCTTGACGAATAATGCAATAAAGAATCCTTGTGCGTCTTCTCTCCTTAACCAGTGCTCTTAACCAGTTGTAAAGATTCAGAAAGAAGAACACCAGCAATGCTTATAAGTTTAAAAATCTAATTTATTCTTAACTTTTCCAAATACACGGTATGCTAAAGTTTTTTTTTTCCCTCAACCTATGGCCTTAAATTTTAGTTAAAGGAAAGGAAATCACACGATAAATGCGCAAATAGACACAAAAAATTTGTTAGGAGGAAAGTCGTTTCTCGCTTGTAAGGTCAGTTGTGTCACTGATAGTGTATGACTAGTGTGGTTCCATCATCAAGCCATAAGATGAGCTATCTCCAATACAAACAATTCTTTGTCTAATAGACTAATTCATATGATTATTAGTGTGCACGAGTACGGTGGTCGGTGAGAAATTTCTATAGAATTGGACCGGTGACCTCAGAGATAGTTAATAAGGCTAACTAGATTTATCACTAGTGTACATGACTATGGAGTTAAAGCACGATTAGGAAACACAAAGAGACTGTGAGATTAGAAGTTGAATCCTTTCATCATTTGTGAATTAGCATTCTTCAACTTGACCCTCTAATAATAAGAGTTCATTTTCTCTCAATACATTAGACAGGCTCATGCAGATTCAACTCAATATGATGTTTTGAGTTTCAAATAGTCATAATTTTTAATTCAAGACTCGGAATAAGGCTCTGTCAATAGCTATGCATCCAGAATTTAAAAATTTTCATTTATTAGGAGTACCCATAACCACTAACTTTTTAATCCAAATTTCCCCGTCTAGTCTCTCATTTGAGCCTCCAAAATTTTTATTACTATTTTTAGTAATTTCTATTTTTTAGGGTATTTTGGATATTTTTAGTATTTATGTGTCATAATTAGTACATCCCGTTGTATTAATTTTAATTTCTATCAAGAAATTTTCTTTTTAAAAAAAAATCTCTTTTCTTTTCCTATAAAAGATTGGAATCTAAGTTTATATATTAGGATTTCTTTTCCTTTCTTGGTTATAGGGTCTAAAGTCTATATAAACACACGTATAGCTATATAGGAATCCATCCCTCGATTATTAATAAAGTTTTCTTTTTCAGATAAATTTGATAAATTTTCCTTATTTTTGACATTCTCTTTTCTTGAATTTATCTTCCAACCTCCCCTCTCGTCAGCCCGGTCGACGTCACATACTCCTTATGAGACACTAAGGTGTCCCAGGGCATAACCGAGTTGATTATCACATGACAAATTTGTAGAATTGAACAAGGGGTGAATCTCGGGAAAGACTGAGGAATTACTCACTCATGTGATGACTAACTTTGATTTCCTAATTTACCGCCTCTCAATATTATGCCCTCTCAATAATACGGATTTGTAGAATCTATAAGACACTAAGGTAGAATGCTAACCCACCCATTCATATGCAAAAACATAAAAAGTTAAGTTTCAAAATAAGATTCTGGGCAACTAGATACAATAAGATTCTGTGTTAACTACTCATCCGATAACATATATAGTATAATATTTTATTATGTGTGCATGCCAAAGTTTGGAATTTCATATCATATTAAAGGACACAGTCAATATATATCATTCATAATACCGATCAACACGGTAATCTCTTGTGTCGCTCTTGCCAATGGTTATTGGGTTAATGGTGGATGCATACGATCGATAATTAGGAATTGATGATCTAGAATTTATCTTAAGCTAAGATTTACCCCATTATGTACGTTTCACCTGTGTGCCTGAATGAATCTTTCTCCATATTTATGGAGCCGACACTAAGGGAACCGTTAAGGTAACTTGTGTCCCTCTTACCTATGGTTATTATGTTGTGTTAACAATCGACACACCTAAATATGTTATGACACCCACCAAGTTGAATTTCAAGTTATGTTTGTCATTTTTAATACCTATTTTTCCAAAATTCTCATTATTTCATTTCTTTAGTTTTATTTTTACAAGTAAATAAGTCGAAGTGTGGATGAAAATTATAAGTGCAATATATATATATATATATATATATATATATATATAAAGTAAAAAATGAATTAAATCATTTCTATTTCAATTGCTAATGATCTATAAGTAAAATTTCTGAGTGATTAAGGATCGACTAAAGGAGTCAAACTCTTCCAAATTCATACATGCTTTAACATATGTTGATTGTACATGCTTATGCTTTATAAAATATAAAGGAATTTTGTTTTATCTAGATTAGTGCCAAAATGATATCATTCCATCTAAGGACTGAAACTCCAGCATGGAATGATACTTTAAGCTTTGCCCCTAGGTATATAGTTGCCTTCTTTCTTCTTCCCCATCCTCCATCTCTAATTTGGAAGCAACACCATGTGTCAACACTACGATCGACACACTTTTTTTTTTTAAAAAAAAAAGAATCATTCCGGTTGCCAAATTTCCAGCAAAGCTCGAGTTTTAAACCTTTGCCTGCACACATGTGTGAGTTTGTGAACAATTACAGAAAGCAGGAATGCTACTATGAATAGCATCAGCCCTCATCTATATTACAATATCTTAATGAAATATATCAAAATATAAACAAGCACCTGAAAATTTATATAATAGGAAGCTATAATGTAGTAAAGAAAATAAGTCAGCTTGAATGTTTCACGGGAGCAACTTACATGAGAGTGCATGCAGATTAGCTTTTGTTTGAAAAGCAGCAAGCTTCTTTACTCTGTCACTCTTGCAAGCATCAGCATCCTCGCCTATTCAACAGTGATTTAGCCCAGAAACATAATAAATCGATCACTGTGAACAAAAGATAATCTAGGTTTCCATTCCTTGCTGTCACATAAAATTCAAGATGAAAACATGGGATTTTCACATATATTTAAATGGCAGAACAAGTATTCTCTCTCCCAAACTGTTGGCTTTCGTAACTTAGGGGGCACATGAACAATCCGCTAAAACTCTTAGTTTTCACCTTATTTTCATTTCCACGCTGGATGTTGTATGACTAAGTGCCTCCACCTTTGCATCTTAATATCAACTTATTTCCTTGATTACCATTTTTCTAATGATATATACAAGTCAATTAGCATTGCCATAGGTGATCATTCTCCCTGCAAGTATGTTATGGATCTAATTCTCGATGTCATAAACAATGCACTGGCCACATGAGAGTATCCTGTGTCTGCTACAATAATGAAATTTTAATAGAGAAACACCCAACAACAGCAGATAATTAACGGCAAAGCCCCAGGGTGGGGTTTTAACCTAAAAGAACTTTTTCAACAGTGGAATGCCTGTATTAAGGGCGGGCGCATGTTTTATACATTAAACCACATAAGGAAGAGAATCATGCAAACATCATATTGAAAGCTTCCACAATCAAAAGACTAAAACTTTGTTACTATTTGTTTGACTGCTAATTTATACTGAAAACAAGTTCCTCCAAGTTCGCATGGTAAGAGAACAACAAAATTGCAAAGACAATATCGAACTTCATTAAATACATAAGAAACAAACTATAAGGTGCTCTGAGTTGAGATGGTAAGAACCACAAGATCTTGTGACAACAACATACTTCATTAAACAAACAAGAAACATTTATACTCCCAAACCTGGTAGTGGTAGGCGGGCACAAACAGATGAATACATATTCAAAAAGGTATACATTCTATAGTTTGTTGAATGATTTATCAAAATTTTCCCATTTAGAAACAAACATGGAATTTTAATAAAACAAATTCACTTAAACTCTCCATGATGATGCTAAATCAACCTTTTTCATAGGATGGAAAGAGATGATCTAATCTATCTACTGAAATTCCAAATCCAAAACATGATGGTTCTAATAGAATGACACGAACAAACCATCGAAAACATAAGAGACTCCTATAAATGAAGCATTCCACTGGCACATCATTGACATTATTATTTAAACATACCAATCACAAATTTGTAATTTGCTTCCCTAGAGAAAATAATCTTGACATATTCCAAACTACAAATTACTTTATGTAAGTTAGCTAAAATAGTTTTTGTGTTCAGAAAAAATACCTCTTGAATAGAGGATCCCTTGTATTTATGTCCAAAAAATCACCATGCACAACATCCACGTTTTTTATTAAGTTGAGGAAGAACGGTTAGATATCTGATGGCTTGACAATAAAGAATAAATAAAAAGTTGAAAAATCTGCAAAACATGAATAACATGCTATGATCAAATAACTGCAAAATGTAAGAGAATTGAACCCCACTTGGGATTTGGGAAATTGACGTCCTAGTTTATTCAGAAGATTAACAAGTGCACTTAATTTAATGAACTTATGGTAGTACCATGGTAATAAAGATTGAAAGGTTGACAAATTCAAGCAACTGTTACACTATCCGATTAAAGATAAACCCTAACCTTATGGTAAAGTGTTAAGAATGATTTAAAATTTACACCATGTTTCCTACAATGGATGGACGGAGAAGATAGGTAATTGAGGAAAAGCTAAGCTGGGGAGAGAACGAGTCCTAGTTTGTTCCAAGTTTATTGGGATTTATTAAAGCTGCTATCGGATACTTAAGTCCTAGTTTCTTTGTTCTAAGTTTCTAGACTCACACATACGAACATTATTAACATCCCATCTATGCCATAGAGTTATGTTACAGCTATACATCATAAAATCAACATAAAAAAATTTCATAAAGGTTATTTCATGTACATCACATAATGTCAACTCTCAAAATCAGAATCAAGATTGTTGACCATGATAATTAACAGCCTTAAAAAATACTGGGAAAACGATAAAGATCGACTTGCCAATTGCAACTTAATAGAATAATCCAGTATTAATGGCAAACCGGTAAGCCTTGATGGAATCAAACAACCATGAGCATCAAAAGTGCACAAAGTAGATGAGCAATCGATGTTAATGTTTTTGAATGAAATGGTAATAAATAGATTCCCATGGAAGTTTCTTTTTCTCATATCTTTTCTTGTCAATGCCTAAATATAAAGGGTATGAACTAAATAAAACAATTTTTTCTAGCATGGGCTATGACAAGCAAACATAATAGTCATGCCTAATAGTCCTGAAACCAAATATTCAATCTCCTAATGAAAATTCACCTTCTAATATCATGTGCACAAACGATCACCATCTTTAACAATCATCCATAAGAAAAACAACACATTAACATTATATAATTCAGCTTGTTGGATAGAGACAGCATACCTTATTAAAAAGTTGGAAGCAAATAGACTGAATATAATACTCTTTGCAAGTAAATAATCTGTTTTTCAACATACCTCAATAGTGCTCTACCTAACCGGGTTACAGACTGTGCACTTTAAAGTTGTCCCATTCCTATGACCATACAAAGCATCTAATAAGATTGCTAATGAAACAGAAATAATGAACGTCGACAAAGAATTGTTTTTGAACAGTTTCATGCTCCGGATTTGAGAAAAGTAATATGATCCATAAGCACACAATCTACTGCTTCCATACTCCAATTAGACCTTGCTGCTCTAAAACGAACTCAAAAAGGAACATTGATAAAGAATCACGAGAGCACACCATGAAAACTAAATAGAAACAACAAAACATCGAAAGATAGAGAGAGAAAAAAAAAACTTTTTTGGGTTAAAGTTAGGGTTTACAACTTAAAGGGGAAAGAAATGGTAAATATGGATCAACGACTACATAGGAAACAAAAAAAGACATTAAAGCAAAAAATCATAATGCAGAAGTGTGATTGTGAAGAAGAAAAATAAGATTTTGCAAAAAGGAAATGGCAAAAACACCGATGAGCAGAGAAGGATCGCTCGATTGGGGAAAAAAAAATTTGGACCATTTCTCGATTTATGCGTGTCATCCTTGCGCAGGGGCCATGCTAATCTTCTCTGTATCGTTCCAATTTT
>JBBPFP010000046.1:937104-956356 GCA_037974795.1 Kaempferia galanga | reverse complement strand
GGCAACGGGAGGTGCGCCCCCGTGGCCAAATTTAGCGGGCGAAGATGCCATCGGAGCAATGCTCAGGATTGGCTACGGCGAGGGAACACCCGAGTTGCCAGCGAAGCTGTCGGAAATTGGCCGGGATTTCGTGGCCAGGTGCTTGAGAAGGGACGCGAGAGAGCGGTGGACGGCGGCGCAGTTACTGAGCCATCCTTTTTTGGCGAAATTGAGCACGGAAACAGAACCTTCGCCGAGAGGCGTTCTCGAGTGGACTAAGAACAACGACGGCGACGAAGAAGATGACACCTGCGAGGAATTCGAATTCATTAGCCACAATCACGAAGAGCACAGTGATGCGATCATCGCCGGTGCAAGGGAAATAATGAGGGAATTGGCATGGGAAGGAACGCGGCTGGATTGGCGGCGGAGCGAAGGATGGCAGCTGGCGAGGGGCACAGAAGCAGAGGAAGAGGAGAACAAAGAACAGAGCTGCCCTGTTTCTTGCTTTTGCCATTGGTGCCAGAGTTGTTGCTGGTGGTGTTTTGGCAGTGGTTTGATCTTGGGCTTGTACCATTTGATGTCACATCTGTTCATGAAAATTAATAGAATTCCACATTCGAGCAAATTCAAACAGACCTAGTTGCAAAATACTGATCAAGGTTAAATTGATCGAGGCATTAGTAGTGATTTAACCTTCCAATATGAAAGTCTCCACACTGAATGTTCCAATCATTCATGTGGAAATTAAGCTCTACTATAATCACAAACATATCCATAGACCCAGTCAGCCATGGAGGCTGGAAGAACATTTAGATATTTTGACAATGCCTCGTACAACTTCCAGGAACAAGGGAAAATAAAAGAATTAGATTAATGTGCTCCACAAATTTCACAAACTAAAATTGCAACTCATTGAAAACAATGGGTATATGTATGCAGGCTATCATTCTTTACTACTACTGTCATTGTGGTCGTTTTACAGAGTGCTTAATAGGAAGTTGATAAGGATGGCACAAAGTTGCAAAACCATAAGCATAAAATGAAATATCTGATATCAACATACCTACTTCTTGCCTTCTCAGTAAAACAGCTTGTGTGATAGAATGCCTTTTTGATAACTTGAAGCATATACTGATTCTAATAAAACATCTCTTTTACAATGCTTCTAAGCCCAAAGTGCAAGTACAGACATAGACGCAGACCCAAAGACTAACGCCGTGTAACATGCCTTCTTCATCCGAGGGATAGAGGACATTGTCTTGTTGTGAAAGAAATCTGCTGCTATTAGATCCACAAGTGCCATGTATATCAGTATTCCCGCAGAGAGGGAGCCCAGCAACCCTTCAGATATCAGGGCATTAGGGCTGCTGTCGTCGTAGCCAGTCATATAGAAAACAATCATTCCCAAAATTATCCCTACAGGAGTAGTCACTGAGAACATAAGGCACATATACACCACTGTCCCCAAGCCGAAGCCTGCCTGTAAGAAAATGATGCCACAGATCATTCAACCAGATGGTATAAATTAGATAAAACTGAATTACGCTAGCTATAGCCTATAGATGATCAATGGAGAAATATGCATACATTGGAAACAAAAAGGGGCAAGTAAAGAAAGCATTTTGTCCCACCTGCAAGATATCAATATTAAAGGAATTGCCAATTAACAATGGACTTCCAGGTATTGAAAGAGAATCTACATATAACATATAATTACAGTATAATTGGTTAGTGGGTAGAGAGCACTGATCTGGTACCCTTGTGAATTTAGTTGCATTACGCTAGATTCCAACTCTTAGTTTTTATCTTGTATAAAAAAATCAGTGGTTTACCAGGCAAAATTGAAGGAGCACCTTCAAAAGTAGATATTATACTAGTGGATGTTGGCCAATGGCCATTACGTCTAAAGATCCAGTCATCGTCTTGTTTCTTTTCTAAGACTATGGGTGAAATTGAAAAGGTCCTTTAGCATTGGTGCCAGTTCTAGATGGACGCTGCAATGAAAGTGATCAAAATCAAAATCAACAATGTCCATTCGGGTGGAAGGTGCTGAGATAGGGATGGCTTATTGCATAAAAAGTGAATAGTGGTAAAGTTAAAGTTCTGACGTGTTTGTACATGGATTTAAAGTCTTTTAATAGATATAGACTATTGTATGTACTCGTCAATATTAGGAGGAAAAAGTTTTTTCTACTTGTAAACCACAATTGAGTTGAATTTCTTTATAGAATGGCTGGTTTTATGAGGATATTACACAAGACATGCTCAAATTTTAAACAAACAAATTCGATATGTTTCCTTTTGGATATGTTTCCTTTTGAATATTGAACATACTAACTAAACACTTTAAGTTTAATTAATATAAGCATACAAAGATGATGAATTTTATTGTCTTGATGCAATTCCCCAAAACTCATCTAATCTCTTGATTCCTAACTAAACACTTTAAGTTTGATATGAGCATGCAAAGATGCAGATTTTTATTGTCTTGATGCAATTCCCCAAAAGTCGTCTAATCTCTTGATTCCTAGATAAAAATCATCTACTGATGGCAACAATAAACTGAAAAGAAACCACAGAATTCTGATTTTTCAAAACAAATATGAAGCAAAATAAAGATTTTTTTTTAAATTTTATTACCTGCGCTATGCATCCACCGAGTCCCATCCCTTCGAAGATTTGGTGGAAGGAAAGGGCGACGACTAGTGGCCTAATTGAGCACTGGTTCTGCGACATTCCCATCGTGACCCCAATGATCACCGAATGGAAGACGATCCCGATTTCGAGCACCTGCGACACCAACCGCTGCTTCAACTTCTCCAGTCGCTCCTCCTCGCTCCCCAGCTCCCCTTCCTCTTCTTCTCCTATCTCCTCGCGCTCATCGCCCCCATGGTTCCCGTGGCACCCACTCATCGCGACCTCTGCCACGGGCGCCTCAGACCGCTCCTTCGTGCCCTCCTCAAGGCGCTGGTACTGCTGCCTGCCTTTAGAGCCGAACGATCCATGGGTATGGGAGGTTGCCACCACATCGACGAGGAGGGCAAGGAGAGCGCCGAAAAGGGTGAGAAGGCCAGAGAAGGGGAAGTCACGCCAGGGGTGGTGGACAGCGACCTGGCAGTCGGCAAGCGCTGCGAAAGCGTCGGGGAGGACGTGAACGAGCGCGGTCGAGAGGACAACGCCGGCGGCGAAGCACTTGATGAGGAGCAGGGTACGGGCGTAGGCGGGCTTACCCTCGAAGAGGCGGGCCAGGACCACCGGCGACGAGATCCCTACGGCGCTGGTGACGAGGATGATCCCGATGGAGACCATCTTGAGGTTCTTCGCCGCCGGGCCATTGCGGCACCACTGGGCGCGGCTCACGTCTCCGGCGGGGCACCCCGACATGGTTCTCCGCCAGCTCCCGTGTGACTTCGTCGGTCACCCCTTTTTCGTGTCTTAAATGTTTACCCATAGAGTGGGCCCAGCGGGCCAGCGACGGAATTTGTTCAAGCACATACGACAGAGTTACTCGCTCCCATGCCGTCCCACAATTAAACTATCCGAGGGCCCGCGAAGAAATCTGATAGATTACTGGTGGGTGTACAGTTTGAGTATGAATGGCACGAGTCAACCTGTCCACTTTCGCGCGATTTGGCGGACTAATTCGTGTTGAAAAACCTCTCGTTGTATATGGCCGTATGCGTTAACCTATTGACCAATTAAAATATACAATTTTAAAAAAATAATTTAATTTTTTAATAAATGAAAACATATATTGCTTTATCTAAAAAATGCAAAATTGCTGATCTCCTACCACAAATGCCGTTTCGTGTGTAAATTATAATAACACGCCGTGTGTTGTGTCGAAAGTTTGGATTTGATTAAATAAATTTACCTCCAACTTTAATTCTCTCGATTAAAATTATAAACAGAAAATGATTTCAGCTATAAATATCAATTCTCTAATAGAATATCGAAAATTGGAATCGCCCATGCAGCAGTGAGGAGGAACGTTATAACTTTAAAACTAGCAATTTTGAATTATTTTTTGAGTATTTCATGTATTTCTAATATTTATAAGTTTTAATTAGTCTCTAATAGTGTCCTATTTTATTAATTTTAAAAATATCTCATATCTTTTTTGTCAAAATTAAAATAATTTTAAACGCTCTTCTTTTTAAATTTCTCTTTCAATCTCCCGTCTATAATCATTATTCTGTTCAATATCACATTTGCAACTCAAATACATGCTCTACTAAAGAAGATCTAAAGCAAAATATCGAGAACATATTCCAAGAATCTCCACGAAGAGTACGATGTAATGATGGCTAATCTTTGAGCGAGCCGACATTTGTTCAATTATTTGCAAAAAAGTGTCAAGTTGGATCAGCTTGCTCCAATGAATAAATGTAATCTATGCGTGCCTGCTCCATGACAACCTCAACAAGTGAGCAAGATATTGGACTCGTTTCTCAAATCTAGCCATATCAAACATGCATATTCAGTCGGTCACGAGGAATACAAAGGATACAAGAATATGTATATATAAAATGATCACAAGAACCCCCAAAGGCAATCAATTTAATCGTAACGTAATTCAAAACCTTCTCCAGCTATTTTTACAACATCAGCGGGTCACTTCATATACATGCAGCAAAGCTCATACATCTCTGACAAAGCAGGGCAGCAGTTTCACAAATTGAACGGTCTACGCAAAGGTTTCGAGCGAAAGCAACTCAACTTGAAAGTTGGAATCGGCCGCTAGGTTTCCTCTTTTTCCATCCCTGACGAACCAAAACAAGCAATTAAAACTAGGGCACATGTAAGATTCAAGATCATTCTATATGTCGTATCACAGTACAACTTACGAATGCGGCATAAGAGAAAAGTGTGATTAGTGCCAGGATAACAAAACCATACTGAAACACGTTGTACCTGCCAAAGTTGAACCATGAGATATGTTAATAACGTCCAGAGAAGCAGCGTTAGTTTAATGAAATAATACGATTCAACTCACTTGTATAGGTACTTAATTCCTCGTAAAGATTGCAATGTGTGTCCGAAAATTTCTTGTGCAGCAGTTGCTTGGGAATAATAAGCAAATGCAGTGGCGCAGAATTGGATCACACTGCAAAGTAGTCATTGGAAGTTTAAAACCAGAAAGAATGCCCACTACACCAGCTGCCATCGGACGAGTAAAAATGTAGTATAATTTTGAAGTGAATCTTAAGTAAAATAGGGATACCAACTTGACCGTCCATAAAAATTATGACAACCAACCTGAAGTTTTAGCAAGAAATAAAATGACTAGCAGTTTCTAACAATACATCATCCGTCTTGACCGAAGTTTGCCCTACGCAAGTATTGTCCTCAGTACGACAGATTGGGGAAATACAGAATCAGAAAGATAATGTCAAACTTGCAAAACCAGCATCTTTGGCAAACAACAAAACTCATTAATATTTCATTGCTGAAGAGAGCACATCAGTAAAACATTGCTTAATTGACTCATTAAGAAGCCTATTTTGAAGCTGACAATCTACTATGTTGCCAATTAACAAGAATTCAAGAGAATATCTTTGAATCTGTAAGTTAATCTAGGAGCTCAAGCAATTTAAAAATTTCCTATTGATTAAGGTGGAAAGCAAAAGGTCACAATTTTTTTTTATCAGTAATCAAGATGCAGCTGAATTTCGGTTAGCTTCACTAAATTCTAAGATACAAACCTGATGGAGCAAAGCAGAATGAGGCCAACATTAAAGAGAAACGAGTTCATCAAAGTAGCTCCCCACCTGAACAAGGTTAATATCAAAGTAAGAAAGATGAACAAAATGGACATAAGCTTCAGAATGAGATAAAGAGAAATGGGAAATAACAAACTATGGTTAATTACCTCATTGGATGGATAGTTATAAAAACCAACTTAAGTCCAAGCATTGTCTCCCCGGCAATCACCGCGAGGAGTAGGTAGAAGCAGAAAAAAGCAAATGCTGCAGTACCAAGCAGGCCTGGTGTGGAACAGTGGAAGGAAAGTGTTTCACAATGCACCAGTAAAATAGTGAAACAAAGTGTAACTAATTGACATCACGTACCCCACACACTATCCAACTTGACGAAAACTGCATTCAGAAACGGAGAAAGTGGTGGGTTGATCAACAAATATATTACAATATGTGCGACCCAGGCTACTGAAACAATTAGCCTGAAAACAAATGCAAAATAAAACATATAGCAACCAAATGACCAATATGTAGGATCGAACAACACAATAGACTAAGGTGACTTAGATTCTCATAGTTTCCTGATCATCAAACTAGCAATACTAGTAAATGGATGCAGCAAGAGAGAGTAAAAAAAGAAAAATATCTTGAGCTATTGTAATGAACTTAAACCGTGACAGAGAGCAAGAAGATACCAAAAAAACATACTCTCTGCACAGAATTCTCGTCATTGGATTATTCCCTTCAATAAAGAGTTAGACCATTATCAATATAAATTTATATCAACCCACTATAATGGTTGAAGCTGAAGGGATCTCACATCCACTCACTCCTAAACCCCGCTGCCACTCCTAGTTTCATCATTATTAAAACAACTAAATGTCAAATTTCTTTTTGATTTGCACTACTCACTAAACACGCTGATGCCGGTCTCAAGCTCGGATGAAAAAGGGTGAGGGTGTGTTAGGTTGCCAGCTAATGTTGAATTTCAATTCATTTGCACTAATCACTATTCAGGTTCAGACAACAAATAGTTGGCATGGTGATGTTGTTGTTCTGCACTACTCAAGTAGTAGCTCTAAGACTTTGTTTGTTTGCTGGAAATGAATTATTGTGGAAAATATTTTTGAGAAAAACTTTTTCATAAAGTGAAGGGCTCATGGATGGCATGGAAATTGCTTTATGCCTTTTTTTCAAAGGAAATCATTTTCCTCAAAAAATGACTATATTGCGGATTGACTAAAAAAATTTCTGACTATGATTTTCTATTGCACCAAACCCTAGAAAATCTAAAATACATTTTCCCGGCAAATATTTTTGATGAAACGAACTGAGGCAGTATAAGAGACTTCATCTATCTTGCACATGAAGAGCTATGCACAACATTTGAAGTACTAAGCACGAATACAATTTCCCCCAATTCAAGTTAGTTGCTTGACTACAATAATTTAAATTCTCTAGTATTCAATATGTAGCCTTCTTAGTTTTCAGAATTTATTCAACATTGTCCTTCATAAAATCTTAAAACAACATCAACCATGTTTTTCAGCATAAAAACTAGTCATGAAATGTTCAACGCAAAACTACCTATACATCAGACACAGATTTATTAAACTGTTCAGTAAAGCTGTTACAACTATCTATGCATTACATTCATGAATATTTAAATTTGTATATATCGTGAATTAGTGATGTGATCTCACATTTCTGGAATATAAGTCATGAGCATGTTCAGGTGCAGAATTTGTTAATCAAGTATTCAATTATTTCAGATTGTGTCTTGAAGCGCCAAATGTAGTCAAAGATACGACTCACTGTTTGGAGATTCTTAACCCAAATGAAATTTTGGGATTAAACTATTTCATAGCAGAACTACCACACAGTAGAAGAGGCATTAATGAACATGATCTAGCAAATCTTTCATCTATCAAACAGCTAAGCTAGTTTGCTTTGCTAAAATCTTCAGCTGCTCCATACATCAAGTGGACAGCACAACACATGTTTGAAAGCTAGCTATCAAATCATGATGACAGTCGGAGAATGGAATTATTAAATGCACTACTGGTTCGCTACAGAAACTCCCAACAATATTCACTGAGAAAACTAAAATGACAAGTCTAGAGTGACCTGGGTAACCATATCTGCAAGGTATTAGAATTATAATACTTACCCTACAATACCTAATACAAGTTTCCCAATGTAACCAAGAACTGTAAGAGCCCAAAGACTCTCTGCCTGTGTAAGAACAACATGGAAATAATTAACAAGGAGAATTGACATGATCAAACAATACTTCTTCTCAAATATCCTCACCTGCTCTCCTTGAGGATACATTTCTTCCAAAGCTTGCATATCATCTTCCAAGAGAAGCAACTCCTGAAAATTAAATAAACATCAGAAGAGATGCCTTTACAGAAGACACAGACCAAAAACCCAATGGTGCAATGAATAGAATTATCTAAGCCAAACTGCAGAGATGAAATATCCAAATAACAACCCCTGTAAAAATGACATTTTGTGGACATATTATTGTGAAACCATCTTTATTCTAAAGTGCCCAGCTATAAGAAAAATGTCTTGGTACAAGTTATTACCTACTTCATTAGCGAGGAATACTAGATTAGAAATTGAATCTTTTAGTCAAAGTGTCCTGAAACAAATTCTCATGGAGTTATGCAGCAGAATTTGAAATGGTTAATGCAAACATCAAGTGAACTGAAAATGTCATAAAGGTCAATCAATTCCACACGAATGGAAAAGGAATGACTGTAGTAATACTTCTAACCGGTGGAAAAGGACTACAAACTAGAGTACATGAGTACAGACTGAGTTAGAACTTGCATCTAAATCTACAAACTGTCTTCAAAGTTCAGACAGATCATGAGATACATGAGTACAGGATGTTTGAGCGTCATGTTCTTGTGACAATGAAAACACAAAGAGCCTCATACTGTAAGTAAAAAATCATTCATTTGAATAATGGGATAAAAAGATGAAGGAAATTGCGTCAACAAAATCATTCATGGTGCCAAGACCAAAGTTAAACAACTGATTGGTTTCAACACCCTAGCGTAAGTGCACCTTTTCAACAGCGTCATTTATGTTACCAAGACCAAAGTTAAACAACTGATTGGATTCAACACACTAACATAAGTGCACCTTTTCAACAGCCTTCACATTTTTACGCCACTTCCTCCCCTTAGCACCACTTCTCTCTTCCTGATGCAGGGCTTGACTAGCTTTCTTTAGTTCTTTAGCTTTTTTCGCCAGTTCAGTTGCCTCCTACCAAATTTCAAGCAAATCACTCATCAAGATAAGTGCAAAACAAGAAGGCAAGTGAATGTTCAAACTCCAGTGTATGGTTCACATGATCTTGCACAATATATAATTGGAATAGAATAAAACCTTGATATACTGAGAACGAGTTATCACAGCCTTGGGCCGCCTTATGAATGAAAAAATGAGGCTCAGTGGAAGGCATGCGATCCCCACACCACCAAATATCTACCAGAAAATGCAATATAAGTGACTCACTGGGGGGGGATGAGGTATTATATAAAAAAAAAATTCTGTATTATGACTTCAACCATGCAATAAATTATATTAGAAATGAATTAAGTGTGAACACTATCATGCACACTACTACTTTGTGTACTCAAGTGACTTGAGTGGAAGTAAATAAACCAATTTAAACGATTAGGCAGATTGACCATGAACATACAGTGAAAAGCACTGATCCAACAATTGTTGCAAGAGCAACCACATATTCTGGAAAGCTGGCTCGCATTGTCCAAGTTGTTTCTGATGAAGCAGGTGCTCCATATGCATCACACTGGAGAAATAATGGATGAGAACAAGAATATATCAAAAAGCATTACACCTTCTGTGCTAATCTAATAACACAGATTGCCTCCAACAAATAATCTGATAAATAATTGGACAATGTCATGTATTGCAAAAATTCTCCAAAAACAGACAATTCAACTTCTCAAATGCAGCCACATGCGGCATGTAGATGCCAAAAGGACACTTTGTGCACCACATACAAGATTTCATTAGCCTATACTTCTATTCACCGAATAGATGCATAGCCTAGCACAAAATCTAACTATTTTCATATCAGATCAGGGCTCAACAATGGTTCAGCCTCATTCAAACTGTAAATATAGTTTTCCTTCGTTTTATTAAGTCTTGGTTTCAGAAAAGCAGGTTTTATGAGAATCTGATTTCCATAAGATGAATATCTGCCAAAAATTAGATCCACAATTTTTAGTTGATTCGATAGATAGTGTATATACCCAGGAGATATACACCCATTTCCTACAGTGAATAACCAGAACAATACTGCATTTAATTTGTTAACCTACAAAACCAAAGTAGTTTTAAAATTTTTATTCTTTAAACATTGTTAAAAAATGTGCATCATTATTCTTGCTTTTAGACTTGAATGAGATTGACCTAGATTGAGAAAACCTTTAGTTTTAAATGTGCATTTGTTAGTTTAACCAATATGGCAGTTCTTGTGTGTCTCGTGGCTAGGTGCACCAGGGCCTAGTTCTTGAATGTTTGGTGAAGATGTGCAAGAGGGCATTCCAGGGAAGTAAATTATTTCCCATACTATATTGGAAGTGGTGTGGAAAGGTTAAGAAACATTAGTACATTCTCCATCCCATGGTTAAAAAAAATGAATTATCAAGATTAAGATTTCAAAATATCATTATTATGCCAAAATACAGGGTAGTAGAAGTAGAAAACATAGACATAATAGAACATATGGAATGCACACAAAGAAACTTTAGAGTCTTTTGTTATCTTGGATACAACTAACACATGCTACCTGCAAGGGTGATTAAGATAATTCAAAGGCTGAAACAATTGAATCATACATAAATTATCAGATATTGGTAAAGCTAGAAAAGATCAGAAATGCCACCAGATGATTTGTTGATCCTATGCAAGGTTGAGCACTTGAGAAAGTTGACCACGAACTAGGGAAGTTTGTTGCAGAGGAAGATAGGTGTCTAACTGTGAAGTCCACTTTACCAACCAGAGCTGGACACCATGAGAGATAAAAGTTTAGACATAGCAAGTGAAAAGTAAATATAAATGCATTAGAGAAATGAATACCAGAAAGCCTGAAGAGTTCTTGGTTGGTTCATTTAAAACAACTACTACTTTCCATATACCACAATGAACATTTAGCTGTTTAATATTCTATGCAAACATGTACCAAACATAAATAATTGGATCACTTATTGTTTCTTAAGCAGTTCTCTGTTGTTTTCCAGAAAAAATAGGATGAAGACATCTATATTAGAGAAACGTAGACAAAGAGTATAAATAATAATTCTCCAATACATGCTACTTGACAAGATGTTAAAGAACAACCCCATCACTAATTTTGCCGGTACTCAAAAGAGAAAAATTTTCAGACCCAAAGGAGCAAAAATTTTAATTTTAAGTAGGCAATTAAAACCCAATGGGAATATGGAAAATGATAGTTATAGTTTACATCAAAGGAAATATTTATGTAGGATATTAAAAAAATTCATTTTTGAACACAAGTAATATTTTACAGAGAATGAATCATCTCAAACAATTAGCTAGATTAAATTACTTGAACATTTTGCTTAATTAAATTACTTAAAAATTAGCTAGATTAATCATGCATTATACCCTAGTTTAAAGTTTCGTTCTATATCAGCCAACATGGATGATACATATTGTTCCACCCATGTACTGTGAAACCAACAGATATGACGAGAAGTATATTTTATGAACTTGTCACCCCTTTGCACCACTTGTTTCATGCAATGCAAACCTTGATTTCAGTTTGTATAGAACGAGATGAACTTACACCTTAATGAATCCAATTCAACTTGTTTAAACTCAAATTAACCTAATTTAGACCATGTTCCTACAAATTATCCATTAAACATACAATTTGTGTTAATCAAAGCCTTAGGTATGACCATAATACAAGTATCTAACTACATAAATAAGTATCACATTAGCAATTAGTCTTAAGTGCAACTATAAAGACAACTCTTTTAACCCTTCCATTCTGACTTAACTTTTAAGCTCCAGAAAGCTTGCCCACAAACCGCACCTCATTATGCACCACTCCACCTCATAAGTCACCTCCTTGCCTTGTAAGGGAGATATTTCTTCCCTTATGAGAAACTCACCTCTTCACCTCATAGGATAACCCACCCCAACTGAGCACCTCATCCCTTGATTGAGAATCTCAACTCCTCTCATTTGGAATCGCACTTCGTCTGTATCCACTCAATGAGCCTTAAGTTCACCTCTTAGGCCTACTTAAGTTTGAAAGATAGCAAAAGCTGTATAAGTAAATAGAATACCCCTTGACCTAACCTATCCACTTCCGTTACCACACTCGACCATGCCTACAACCACATTGCACCTAACTGGGCAGGTTGAGCATCTAATTGGGATTTGACTAAATCAGTTATTAAAAAGGTCATTCTCAAACATACTTTCCCTCCAGAAGTAATTAACCAATTAAGTTCGCCCAAAAGCATGAACCTTGATTTCATTTGTGTTGTAAATATTCTACTCAAGAAAAAAACATATTCACGACATTTGGTCGTATCGTTGCATTTTTAATTTTAAATCAAAACCACAAACCTTTAATCTATATTAACAACACAATTAGATACCATGAAACTTGCAAGAACTTAACCGTAAAGAATTCCAAGAACAAGTCCACAGACAACTGCTGATGTCACGACCCACACGAGAGCACTCTTCAACCTCTTCCCAACAGTCCTGCAACAAAAAATAATACATCCTAACTTCGGTGCTGACAAATCCACGCACGAAAATATCAAAAAAAAACAACAACAATATATATATATATATATATATGGAAGTAGAGTTTCCCCTTTGAGAAAGGCATAATACTTGTCCAGGTCGCCCTCGTAGAAGAACATAGCGAACGGTATTACCAAGAATACAAGAACAGCATCCACGATGTAGACGGTCAGCCAAAGGCTCTTCATTGGGAGGGTGAGACTACAAGCGCCATTATATATAGCATGCCGACAGGCATGGCGATTGGCGACGTCCGCCGGGAGCATGAGAATGGATATGGCGGCCACGGAGAGGCCCAAAACGACTACCATCTTGGGAAAGTAAGCCTGGTTAGCATCGTCGGGGTGCTGGTAGTTGACGAGGAGGTAAAGATTGACAAGGAGAACCAGCACGCACACCACCACCGCCACGATCACGAGAGCCAGGTTGAAATCCCCCATCTTTCCTCCTCTCCCAATCAATCTACCTCCGGATCCAATGCCCTCGTCGATCCGACGGAAATATAACGCTTGCCCTATCAAATCCGCGTCAAACTGCCACCTTTTTCGATGAGGATAGCGACAAAACGCAATGGCAAAAGATGCTTGAAAAAATTGGGAAAAGGGAGTCGAATTTGGAGCTCGCCCGTGTCTCCTCGTTCCGGCGAACGAGAGAGGCATCTACGAGATGGGAAGAGGAGGCGGGGCGAGGAACGGAGAGGTGTTGGGTGAAATGAGCGATGGAAATGGGAGAAAGTTTTCGTCGGGGCCAGGCTGGACAACCCAATTAGGTGTCGATGGGGCCCATTTGGTACTTTAAAATTCATTTTAAAAACAAACTGTAGTTTTTTCACAACCCTAAAATTTGTGAAATTAGAAGTATGTCAAATTGATATGAAACGAACAAAAATATTGTAGCTTTTTCACAAATATATTTTTGGACAAGTGACAATAAAGATTAAAATGGAGATTAATTTTAGCAGTTCAAATCTTCTATCACCTAAATCATCTGTTCCCCCGTGTTCGACTTAGCCTCTAGCCGTCGGCTCCACCAAAACTATACCCTGAGAAAAGTAAACCCAAGAGGAATACTACCAATGCAATCGACACCGAAATCCTACCAAAAAGCTTTCCTCCGTCGTTGATCTGAGCTCTTGCTTAGATCTGACTAAATTTTGACACTGGTCTGACTATGATATAATTCTGATTGGGGCAATAAATGAGACACAGATAGAAAAATTTAGGGACAGAGAATTTTATCATTGTTTTTATACCTAAAACCTAAAAGAGTGATAAAAAGATGTACATTGTAGTTTCCAAATTGGACCCCACATTAAAAGTAGAAAATATTCTAATATTCCCTTTTTCTTAAATAAATGAGATGGAATAAGAATAATGAAATATAGGATGAAAAAGAGAAAGAAAAGAGGACATAGAATTTTTTTTTTCAAAATAACACAGTGTTGTTTATAAAACAATTAATTAGTATTGTAATTGATCAAAGAATATGACCATATTGACTGTCAAAAAAAAATATATAGTTTATTTAAAAAATTCAAAACATATCTTGATTAATGGCTAAATAATCATCGGCTTGTGTAAAATCTACATAGTGCCCAAAAAGTAAATAAATATATTTATACGTAAAAATAAATTATATATTTTTTAAATATATTTTTAAAAAGTAAAAGATACGAATAGAATGTTATAGCTCTCTAAAGTTCCTACTTATAATTTAAAACTATAATAATACATACGTATGAGAAGAATGATTAAAACTATCCCTATATCCAATAAAAATATTTGTATAACGAGATTAAAATTTTAATCAAAATACTAAGATTTTAAGCTTAAATATAAAAATCTGCATAACAGGAACAGGAGAATGCAGAGAACATGATTCACGAGTTGGGAAGTAAACCTCAGTGCCAAGTGCCACGAGATTTTGTTCAACACACAGCATTTATAAAGCTATTGATTCCACAATCAAGTCAAGCCACCACTCTCTCTTGCAAAAGCATTTGATCAAAATGCCATACACCTGCACTCGGTAAGAAAACACGACCAGTGATCAACATCTATAACATCTGAAATGACAAAATTAATTGTCTTCGCCTGGACCTTACCGTATCCTTTGCCCACCCTTCTCAGCTGAGCAACATATTCAGAAATCTTCTCGATAACTCCTACCTGGGGGACAATGCAAAATTTGAATCATTTCAGAAGAAATTACTCGACCATAATCCATGATTTAATAACTCATGAGAAGTGCTTTGCATCATGAAAATAGAGCTAGATAAATTGAGGTTTGTGTTGTTTCTTGTGCTTTGCATCATGACTTGACCTGCTTTCGCAAAAAATCAGAATCAACGAAGTCAGCCAGCTGAGCATCATGACATTGTTGTGCTACCTACAAATCCATGAATAAGACCATAAATAAATCAGGGTACAGTTTTAGTGCCGGCTTGATAGAAACCGGGGGCGGCTTACTCTATGCAAATTAAGAAGCTTTTCATTTGTCAACTTCTCGAGGGATAAGGCAAGTTCCATTGCTACAAATCGAACAAAGTTGTTAACTGATGAGACAAAACCAAAAAATCAGCAGCATAGAATAAAAACATTGATCTTCTATCAGCAATTGTTTGGCCTGTCACACATCCAATAAAGTGTGGAGACACCTCATGGTCAAAGACAAAAAGAGAGAAAAAAATCAGTCTTTGTAACCAAACGTCAAAGGGTTTTATTATGTGTTTGGCTTACTTATAGTTGAAAAGTTGTTTTATATGTTGCCATCCTAATTTCTTAAGTACAACCAAAAGGAAAATACTGTCATCAATCTCACTACAGAACATAAGTGAAGCTTCTTAAGCATGATTACATAAATTGTTATCTAACTTAAGTGCCTTGAATTTGCGGGGTTGGATTGGCTCCCTCTCCAGCTATTCCACTGTCTACAAGTTTCAATATGTTTGTACACCTTTTCTTTCCTGAAGTAACTTGCACTTGATCTACATCAACATTCTGAGTGGCCAGGATTTTTAGCCAGAACAAAAGGAAAACAACCTGAAACTTGTTTCCTTAATATTCCTTTTCTGCTTCCTTCAGCATGTCTTGTTTTTTTCCAAAGTGAAATTATTAGGGGAGTAGTTTTAATTTTTTGTTAGAGAAAAATTATTAGGTGGTTCTTTAGCAATCTGTTTTCTTTAACAAAGCCTATTTAAGATTGAGTGTAGATTGAACAGGATATTATCAACATCAATTGCTAAGAAATAAAATTTTCTATTTGTTTGCAATCAATAAGAATTCATTTCTGTTATTTGAGATGTGATCAACTATAAAGAAAATCACACCCCCATGGATTGGCGCAGTGGTACCCATATGGGTGGTTGTTTCAATAGGTCTTAGAGTTAATTCCCAACGGGTGCAAAATGTCTCGTTGGGTGTCTGACTTCCCACTTGCAAAGGGCCGCTGTGCTAGAGCAAAATACCCCCCGTGATTTACCTGCCTATTTCTAGCAAGGGTGTAGGGGGTCGGTGATACTAGGCGCCTGGGGTGAGCGTTATCACCTTTTGCTCCAACTATAAAGAAAATCACATGCCTGTATGACTTCCAAAGAAAAATTGCAGTTTGTACTTACATCTGTTTTTTTTTCCTAATATTTATAAAAGAACCAAAAAGGTTACCATGTAAAGCATCTTCTTTCTCCGGGTGATCATATTCACTCAAGGGCATGAGAATTGACTGGAGTTTCACTCTACCTCCACGTTTATTCTATCCACAGAGATAGCAGTAAAAATTTCAAACAGAATAATAAAATTCATATATATAGTTGAAACTAATAAAGGAAGACCTGGTATTCCATCAGGTTTACTACATGCTCCCGTTTCTCATCGCTTGTCTCATCAAAGAAACTAGAAGCATAATTTTGATGGGAAAATATTAACTGAGAAAAAAGAAAACAATGATGCTGATATGCTCTTAAAACTTACTTTGCAAAGCCCTTCAAAGCAATGTTATCCCGATCAAAATAGGCAAACATGGCATGATAAACATACGAAACATTGTACTCGACACTGTTTTACCCAACAAACAAGAAAATATTAGCTGGAGTTACAAAGTACAAAATCTCCAAAAGAAAAGAGAGAGAAAAGAAAGTACAGTTGTCTTTTCATTCCTTGTTCAATCACATTACATGGTAAACTGAGGAATTGATAGAAGTGCAAAAAGGGTAAATACAAATTGCCTACAAAGCATAAGAGAGAAAATTCTTGGTTAAATAGTCTACATCTAACATCTAGATGCAGATAGACTATGGTGGTTTTATTGTTATGGAGAGCTTTGCCATCTCATGTATAGCTATGCTTGTATCCTCCTTGCCCTATATGCCATTCCAGTTAATTAAATGAAACACATATGACAAGGTGCATTACCAGAATCTATTTACCTCAGGAGACAGTCTGCATTACCAAGTGAACAGCATGGCTGAGAACTCTCCATTGCTTGATGTCTCTCAAGTGAGTGGCAAAATGGCACCATACTACACTCCACAAATTACAATTATATTTTCCATGGAGTCATGGCAGTGATATGTAGATGTGTGCTGGCTCCACTAAGTCATTTTTGTATATCAGAGACTACCAAGCATCTATCCAAGTTCAATGACTTATGCAATATTCCATTGGCTCTGAGATCAATTGGCACTACCTCCTCAACAATTGATTCTGATATCAACACTTTATCAGTGAATTATGGTACGTTATGATGCTTACTTTAACCAGTCCTCGAAACAAATTGCATGGTTATCTTGCTCACCATAAGGAATGCTAATAATGATTTAATTGAAACTCATTGGATATAAGTTATCTTAGTATGGGAGAGATAACAAGGGAATTGGTGAGCTCAATGGGGCATTTCTCTAGTAAGTAGGGAGTGGTCTTGGCAGAATATCAAGTTTAATGCCAATTTAGTAGATTCTTCTATCATTTACCTACTAGCTTTTGGATGAGAAGAAACGAATTTCTCATTGCTACCCTCTATACCCTTCTCATATGTTTGTTTTCCTCTTATCCTTCCCTTTATCTGTAATTCCTCTTCCTTGGTTCTATATCATTATACTCACTACCATTGGATTTTGACAATAGACAATTATGAAATAAAAAAAAAAACAAATTATACAATTCTCAAATCTTGTTTTACAAAGAAGAAATAATCTCATTTTATCTGCTCACAGCTAGATAAAAATGTGGATGATCTTTTTTTCATTTAATAATATGAATAAATAAAAATATCAAACGATAGAAAAAATGATTCTTAAATCTTGTTTACCAAATGAGAAATAATCTCATTTTATCGAGCTTTTGGCTTCAATAACAACCAGATAAAACGTGGGTACATCTTTTATTTAATAGTATGAATAAATAAACAAATAAATAACGCAATTTTTGGGAAAAAAATGAAAAGTTATTTATAAAAATTATAATTTAATTACGCATACAATTGATCTAATCTTTCCTCACTAGTTTGCATAAACACAAAATACGAAATCAGGAACTTACCACTTCAACATTCACAAACATTGCTTTCCTAATTAGTTTCAACATTTTTGTTAACAGCCCAAGCCCAATCATCCTACAATGCCATGAAATTTTGGTGGGAAGCTCGCATATTTAAACAGACTCATTTAAAGTGACTTTTGACTCTCTTTTTTTATACTTAAACAGACGCACGTTATGCAAATAAAAGAAAAAACATCGATAACAACAATTATGATCTGCAAGGAAGATAACTCACTTTATTTGTTCATTGAGTGCCACCTCGCACATGTCGGAGTACTTCTGCCGAGCCAGCGATTTGTCGGGCCCGGATGGTACGAGGGTCAATTCCTGCTTAATCTCCTCGAACGGCCGGAATACGCCTCCAGAAATGGGCAAACTGTCGGACTCACCGGAAGCCATGGAGATCACGAGGGCGCCACCCTTCGACCTCCGTCTAGGAAATCTCAGCTCGGAGTGTCGCGGAATCAATAACCGGTCGGCAGCGGCGGGAACTGCGAGGAGGGACGGCGAATGCGAGGGAGAGCGAATGGAGAAGCGAGATGCAGGAGCCGGAAGGGGCATGACTGAAGCGAGAAGATCGCCGTCGAAGTGAGAGGAGAAGAGGCGAACTGGTTGAGGGTTTTACTAACTGTTCCAGGCATTTTATGACGGTTGGGACAACGACGCGTGGAACGATGAGGTATGGGACAGCGTCGCGATTGCGGACAAGGGTGGGGTCGGGAAAGACTAGCACGAATCTTGTAGCGTGTTAGCGGCGGCGATGATCACGGATGTGGTGCTGGAAGGGACAGCCGATCCCTCCAGGAAGTGAAGTGGGTCGGGTATGGACCGGATTGGGGGCTACAATTAAGTCAATAAAGGCCCGTTTAATATTGGAATTTAACTTATTTAACTCTAGGAAAAATCATTTTTCTAAGCTCGGCTCAATGGTAGGAGGTTTAAGCTCGGTACGAGTTCAATTCAAGTTATAATTCTTAAGCTCGAGTGTGGTTTATAATGAAATTAAATAGTTCATAAACATCTCAAGTTTAGTTTCAAAATAACTCATTTAAAAGTTAAAACAAGCTTAGTTTGAGTTCGGCTTGTTAACATATCATTTTAAGATCGTTCAAAACCTCGAGTTTTAACTCCTTAGGTACATAATTGAGTTCGAGTTAACCATATTATTTGCTTTTAATTTTTAATTATTAATATATTATT
>JBBPFP010000046.1:801563-814774 GCA_037974795.1 Kaempferia galanga | reverse complement strand
GCTAGAAGGCTAAGTCTAAGTTAGTCGGGTGAGGCCGAGTGAGAGAGAAATATAATCCGGAAGGGAAACTATAGGTTTACTGTAACAGTCGACTGCGCAGTCGATTGGTGTACTGTAGCAGTCGACTGGTGCACTGTAGCAGTTGACTGGTATGTGGTCGTTGGGGTGTAACAGCTATATCTCCATGCGAGGTAGGAAACATACTTGGGAGTTTCCACCCGAGTTCTATTTAAGAGAGCTCGGGAACCTTTAGCAAGGTTGACGAAATAGAGGTAATTAACTCCTATCTACCAAGTGCTCTAGAGATCTAAGGTTGTGGTCAAGAGTTTGTGGTCAGATTTCTCCACCCACAATGAGCTACTTGAGCTAGCCGAAGTTTGTTAGGGAGTCATCCACCGACAGATTGGGATCGTCCACCTTACGGACACACTATGGAGTAAGAGCCCTAATCTCTGAACATCGAGTTAGCGGTTTGTGTTCTTTCTTTGTGTTTAGTTTTAGTTTTCCACTTGTGCACTAACGTTTGTAAGATGAAGTAATCGATTTGGGTGACCGACATATTCACCCGCCTTTTAGCCGATGTGAAAGGTCATAACAAAGCCTTCATCACTTGGACTTGATTCACCTTGTTTTAAGCTAGAAATTTGTTATTAGTCTCGAACTAAGACTTAACTACTCATGTATGACTCCTAATCAAGATTTTAGATGCCTAGTTCTACTAGAACTTAGTTACTGTCTGGTTCACAATCAGGACTTCAACATTTGTCAGGTAACCTGCACCTGCACACTTGACACGACTGGTCAGATTACAACTAACCTAACTTTAACCTTAATTATATATCAAAACTCTGGATTAAATATTGTGCACCCAACACCAACATACTCATGCCCTTATACATAGATTCCACAGTCTAGATATAGAGTTGTGAGCTTTTGAAATTGCAACGGGCTTGAGATTTTTTTTATCATAAAGCATATTAAACGAGTTTTACCTATTATACTTTCACCAACACAGCTAATGGGTCCTTACGACTCTCTTGATTTAAAATATCTCAAGATTTTAAAATTACAGTTAAAACTTGATGATGACTTTAGACACCTCAAAAACACTTTAAACTAAACACATTGTATTTTTTTGCAGCCGGTCGAGTGTAACTATGCCCTTAAACATGAATTGAAATATTTAAATTAGTGTATTAAGTTTGGGGCACCTCATTGTACTCTTTATAATTATAGATTTTTGACAATAAGCTATATCAGGTGGCGCACCGCAAATATTGGTGGCAAAAGGCGACTTCGCTTACCTCCAGCGCTCCCACCAACTCGTCCCAAGGCTAACACGGAGGAGGTAAATTACGGATGGCCACTAACACTTGGAACGACTTCGCACAACAAATATAGCAGTTAGCAGTGGAACAGAGTCCACAGATGAAGAACAGAAAATTTAGCAGACGGTTATAAAAATTGACTATCTACATCGCAATCGACTAACATTGCATAATCAATCAACCACTAATTATAAAGAAGAAATATGTACATATTTTGATAAATACGAAACTTGGATATAATTTGAGAATTTGAAAAAGTTGGCTACGCGGTTCAGTAAAAAATCGTGCACATTTTATACTGATATATTTTTAAAAAATATATATAAATACATTTTATATAATTCAGTAAATAATCAATCACATTTTCAATTAAGTATTATATTTAATTTTTTGACAATAATTTATTTAAATCTTATTTATTTTAACAAATAATATTTTTTTAAAAAATAGCGTTCCATATTAGAAATATTAAATGGAGGGTTACTCTAAAATATTAAAACTAGCATTCTACTTTTCTTCTTAAAACATATATATTTTTTATTAAATTAGTCCAATAGTTTCAGCTAACTATAAATTGTCCAAAAATTTCTAACAATAAATTCAACTTCTTCCTCAGTCAAGTCCATGATAAGAAAAAAATTTATTTTTACTCATTGCATATAAATTTTTCTTTAATCAACTCCTTAATACACACCCTAATTACACTCATTTTTAGTTAAAACCCCTAAAAAGAACTATAATTCTCTTAAATTCAGTATCATTTCACTAGAATCTAGTATATTTTCTATCAATTCGATTGATTGGGAATCGATTGACGATCAATCAATATATTATGGAGGAATAAAAGTCCTCATTATTTTTTACTAGTACAAAGAGTTCAAAATTAAATATAATTCATTGTAAATTATACGTCATTTAACTAGAATTAACTGTTTTTATCAAATTGAGCACAACTTTTTGTTGTTGTCTAATCCAATCAATTTGGTCTAATCCAATTGATTGATATGAGCTTTCAATTGATTAGTTAGGCAGCAAAAGAGTCATGCTCAATTTGATACATAATATATTAAATCCTAGTGTAAATGTACACAATTTAAGAGAAATCATAGTTCATTTTAGATTTTTTTTTTATCTTAAAAAATAAGGGCAATTAAGTAAATCGGTATTATTAGGGAGTTAAAGCAAAGGAAAGTTGTGTATAAAGAGTGGAAATAATATATATATATATATATATATATATATATATATATATATGACATAGGGACCGAAGAGGAAGTTGAGTGTGTGATTAGCATATTTAAGACAATTTGCCCTTAGCTAAAACTATTTTAACATTAATAAAAATTATTTCAATATAAATCAATATTATTTTATTGTGGGTTAAAATTACTAATTAATACTACTTTAATACCGGCCAAAATTATTTAAAATTACTCTAAAATTAAAAAAGTACTCTAATGCTTATCAAAATTATTTTAATTTAATTAAAACTTTTATAATATTATTATAGTAATTTTTGTCAAAATTACACCAGTAGTATTACACTATCAGACTAGTTTGGTAAAAAAATAAAATAAAATTTAGGATTTTTTTTCTTCAATTTTTATTCATAGCAAAAAGGCGTGGACGATAGACCTGGGCTCTATGTAGTGGGCCTGCTCGACAGCCCACTACAAGCCCGCTTGCATTTTATCAAGTGATATCGCAACAAGGAAACACTGGCGGATCTGAACCGTACGATGTCACTAAAAATCCACGATTAATTATTGATCTATTTAACGATGAGGGAGGCGGCGAGAGGGATTAGGTTTTCTTTTGCACTGGAGTGAATGACTGTTCCCCGCTGTTGGAGGAAGAGAGCGGCTAGGGTTGTTGCTCGTTTTTCTTTTCGATCGTCGGTCGTCGAATTCTATCTTTCCTCCTCATCTTGAAGTATCCTTCTATTGCTTTTGATGGAGGTTGTATCGCGGCGGCGGCAGTGCTAGTGTCGAGGATTAACCTGGTGCTGTTCTGAGGCCGGCGATCTGAGCGGGACCCTGCCGAGATGGCGACCGCCAACCCCTTCGATCTACTGGGAGACAACGAAAACGACGATCCATCGCAGTTCGTCGTCGCCCCTCAGCAGAAGGTGGCGGCCAAAAAACCTGCCGCGCCAGCTACCACTGCTCCGACAGTGGCGAAGCTTCCCGCGAAACCGGTCCCCCCTGCACAGGCCGGTTAGTTTGTATCATTATTGGTCTTCAAAAGATTTCCTTTTTTGGGTATGCTCGTTTGGATCCTGGGTTGTGTTTGTAAGTCGGTGGCATCCTATAAAGCTGGCTTTATAATCAATGTTCGATGGAACCTTCCATCCTTTTTCCCCCTTTTAATTTGTGCTTGGGTTAGATGGATTTTTTTTTTTTTCAGTTTTCTGAAAGATCACTTTTTGATTGAAAATGTTTACGGCACAGTGAGGGAGTCGAGGGAAGGCAGGAGCAATGCTGCGCCTCCGCGTGGTGGGGTTGGCCGTGCTGGACTTGGACGCGGAAGAGGTGGACGAGGTCCAAGTCGTGAATTTGGGAATGAGAACGTGAATGGGTTTTCCAGGAGCTACGGTATCGTTGGAGGTGGAGGTGAAGACGGTGATGCTGACAAGCCTGAAAAGGAACGTCCTGCACGTCTTCCCTTTGGCGGTGGCCGTCGTGGTGGGTACGGTGGCCGTGGTGGCTATGGTAACGACGAATCTGGAGGTGATGCCGAACGGCCTCCTCGCAGATTGTACGAGCGCCGCAGTGGTACTGGTCGGAGTTATGAGGTGAAACGTCAAGGTGCAGGTCGTGGTAACTGGGGAACTGTAGCTGATGAGGCACTTTCACAGTTACGATATTGGTCTTTTTTGCACTATTTCTGTTTGGTGGAGAAACTTCTTGACAACTGTATTATTGAACTTCCTTTTATTTGTGAAATTTTTTACTGGACAGGGAAAAGGAGGATGCCCTCAAGTCCGATGAGAAGCCAACTGATGGGCATCAAGAAAGGGAAAACGCACCATTAACAGAGGAGAGCAAGGATAAGGAGGATGCAATTAATGAGACTGAAGAAAAGGAAGAGGACAAGGTAAGCTTCTCTTCATGTCCTTGAATCTTGATTCTTTTCGATGGCAGTTAAAAGGAAAATCAACTTAGGACTGGCTGCAGCTATATGTTGCAATATATTTTTATTAACTAACAAAAATGATACCGAATGGTTTTCTTTTGTAGTGTGTGATTTTTGGTAGTTCTTTCTTTGTAAACGTTTTATGTAGTTTTGGCTGATTATCTAATGCCAAAGACAGGTTTCCAGAGGCATCTTTATCTCATGTTCCACTGCAATATAAAGTAAATAGGTGAAAAGATTCTGAATCTACTTCTATTGTCATCTTTAGGATGCCTCCATCAATTAGATGCATTATGCATGTGCATGCTGAAAAAAAACCCTATTTTTCTTATTCCTTTTTTAATTACTAATCTAATTGTGTATACCTTGATAGTTGATAGTGAAACCATTGTTTTTGATTGAAACAACCATGATTTCAATGTTTTACTTACTGTAGATCTCTTGAATGACACTTGTATAGACTTCAATATTGTTGATCCAATTCAAGCACCTTTTACTGCTCTCTATTATCTGTTTTTATTTTCTAGATAAATTATACTATCTAAACTATAGTATTTTAATATCTCATTTAGCTACTATGAATACCTTTGAAAGTCTTCATCTGGTAGTGCCACATCAGGAATTTTGAGAAAGGAACTCAAATGCATTATTTTTAGAATTCTTGACTTTGCTACACTTTATATAGATAAAAATTAAATATGCCAATACTCCAGCAAACATCAAGTCTGTCTATTGAAATCTGGTTCCTTGTGTTTTTGGTGATCTACTGTTGAGTTAGTTTTATTTTAACCCTTCTAGAACATTGCAAATGATACTTGATGAGTCCGTGCTTTAATATTTGATATCTAGGTGTGAGTAGTTCACTTATGAGGGCCCTATATTTTGTTTTCTCAATGTTCCTTGTACGTGTGACCTGCTATTTCTCTTGGAAAGCTAGACAAATTATTGTACACGTTCCAGATTATGTGGCTTTTACTGGTAAAGGCTTCAAGAAAGTCATCGGATTTTGTATTAGGAAAAGATCTTAAAAGGAGTTTTTGTATACCAATATTAATGTGGTTTATTGTACATATTATCCCTAGCAAGCCAGTGCTTTTGAACATTGTGTTTTTATATCTATCATTGACAACTTAATTGTTCTTATTCTGAGAGTGTATAAGTAGCTAGGCTAAAAGATCCTGAAAAATACAGGCTTCTCTGTACCTGGTAATTTTCTTTACTAAATTGTAAAGTAAAGCTTGTGCTCTCAGTTGTATAACATTTTTGTTTAATTGCTATTGGGCCTTTGTTTCTTTAGGTTACCTACTCATTGATGGTTTGTGCATGCACTTTCATTGATGTTTCCTTATCAAAATTTATTTATTTATATTTTTTCTATGCCCATAATACATCCAAAAGAGGTAAACTAACTGCATCATGCCTTCTGCATGTTTCAAGCAAGGACAACTTTTAAAAATCTCATTCTTTTGCCCACTATTTATTATCATAAACAAGCACCAACATCGAAACTATTCTAGTTTATTTGATGTGTCAATATGTTTCTCAGGTTTTTTCGTGGTTCTCTCTTTATGTTGTTTGATCTTCCTCTTTTTTGAGGCAAGCAAAGAGTTTGTGATATGATTCCACTGTTAAAACTTTAGTTTAGGCATGCTCCTCCTGCCTGATCGTGCTTGCAAATTTATATGGTTTTGGTGATAATCTGACAGTACTTTTCACAGTCTCAGTTATTTGTTTTTTTTATCACATAGATTTGACCTGTCCTCAGTTACATTGATGCTGGTTTAACTAGAGATGGATTCCTACCTCAAGCAAGTAATTTTCAGCCTTTTTATCAGTTGTATGATGTTGTAGATTTGTATCTCTATAAGAGTGACACTTCCCAGCTTGTATACCTTTCAGATTGGTGGATCGGGACTAGCACTTCCTGCATATATAAATGACATGTAGTTTACTCTAAATAGCATTTGTTAGACTGATCCAAAGAGTCTTGCATGGTAACTCGAAACCAATGCATATGCAAACCCAGCCTATTCTTATTTTTGTGGCAGAATAAAGCATAGTTGTTAAAAGCGTGCAGCCAGGCATGCCATTTGTGCCTAGGTAGTGATCTTGATTCACTACTTGAAAGAAGCGCGCTTAAGCGTGCACTTTTTGAGAGGTAAGGCATGCTTAAGGCGCAATTGCCCTTGCCTTATTGAAGTGAAAAAAAAAAATTAAAGCCCAATGCATACCTTTAATTACCCTTTAAATTAATTAAGTTGTATGCATAAGACACTTTTTTCTAGCATGACTCTTCCTCTCCCCTAGAATCCTCTAGAAAATGAACATCAACCTTTAATTAGGTAGCATGCATAATACATATTTGACTCTTTCTCTCGCCTAGAAAATGAACATCAAACTTATTTCTCTTTGCATGGCTCTAAAATATTTGAAGTTTGTTTTTTCTTTAATTTGAAGTTTGATTTAAATTATGAAGATAAACTATGTTAATATTTGAATGTTAGTGAATTTTATATTTACATTATTATTTAATAGTTTATGGATTATAATTTTGTTAATGAAATATGTTAGTAGAAATTTTCTATATATGTTTGAATTATATAAATTTATACCCAAAGCATCTTGCTTTGGTGAGGCGTACGCTTCCACCTCAGACCTCATAGCACTTGTGCGCTTTTGGGCACCTCACGCCTTAAATAACTATGGAATAAAGTATTGGCATCTTTCTCTATCATGCCTAAATTCAGAAACTTGCCATACAATATATGTTATATTATTTCAATTAATTGTTTCAGCTGATTTTCATATAGAAGGCTGATCCAAAGGTCTTGCATGATGTGTAGTAAGTCAAACCATTGTATATGCAAGTACTCTATTTCACCCAGCCTAGAGCAATTTGTATATGGCAGCATAAAGGGATTGGTGTGTGTCTTCCTTCATACTTCAATTCAGGAAGCTGCCATACATGAGGACCAAGTAAATCAAACCATTGGGCTGTATTATGCCTCCTGCATTGCCACGAGTTATTTTTTGTTCTATATTGGTTGAATTTTATAAAAGGGGACTCTTGGTGCAATGGTAAAGTTGCTACCGTGTGACTTGAGGTTACGGATTTGAGTCTCAAAAATAGTCTCTTGCAAAGCAAGGTAAGATTGTGTATAATAAACCCTTCTCTAGGACCCCACATTGGCGGGAGTTTCGTGGACCGAGCTACCCTTTTTCATTGATTGAATTTAATAGTCTAATGTTGGATTGGTCTTTTGAATTTCATGTTGATTATTATTTTGTAATTGTCATAGTATAGTTTACTAAGATTATTTCTTAATTGGTACAAAACTTTTATAGATTCCTTTTGCCATAAGATTCAAGATCGTGACATGAAGGTTATAGGGTTTTGGCTTCTAAATTTGTAGAGGCAACCATTATCCTTTACGCGTTTTAGTCTAATGTTAACTAAGATTGTTTTTTAATTGGCAAAAGTCTTTGATAGACTTTTCATGATGGAAGAAGATTATTTGTCACGGTGACCCTTGTGCTATATACCTACAACTCAGATCTACAATCAAGAATTTGCTAATGGTTGACATTTATAAAATTTTATAGGCGTTTATAATTGTTAAATGTCTCTCTGTTCATATATAATAGTTTCTCTATCATGAAGATATTCTTAATTTTTTTGTGTAGGATATGTTGATGTGCAAATAACTGAAAGATGTGTTTTATATTTTTCCCCCTATTCTTCTTTATGTTTTTCGATAGGTCATGTTTATATTTTGCATTAAGGTTTCCACTATTCTAATTAGTTGTTAAATCATCACACGTTGAATTGTATTGTGTAGGAGATGACTTTGGAAGAATATGAGAAAATAAAAGAGGAGAAAAGAAAAGCCTTACTTGCATTGAAAGCTGAGGAGAGGAAGGTTGAAATGGACAAGGAGTTGCAGTCTATGCAGCTACTAACAACGAAGAAAGAAATGAACCCTGTTTTTGTTAAACTGGTATGCCTGCTGCAAATTCCTGTTGTTTAGTTTTTTTCTGCTCAAAAATCGCTACTGTTGTTCAGCTCCTTGTGTTCTCTACGCATCTCATGTGTTTTATCCTTCAGGGTTTTGACAAAGATGCAGGGAAAAAGAAAGAAAATGTTGATGGTGATGAACGGAGCAAAAAAGTATGAACACTCTTTCATAATATATCACTGCTTTAAATGTTTACCCCCTATCAATTATTGAAGTTTCTTCGATGTTAGCCCCTGAACATCAATGAGTTCTTCATGACTGGCGAAGGTAAGCAATATTACAGCTCTGCTAGCCGTGGACGTGGCCGAGGAAGAGGTGACCGTGCACCATTCAGAGGTGGTTTTGGCGGCCGAGGTTCAAGCCTCGTCGATGCCGCTCCATCTATTGAAGATCCCAGTCAGTTTCCCATGCTCAGCGCCAAGTAGGGCAAAATTTTAAACAAGGGGAATGCCAATCTGTGAGTTTTAGCTCATAATTTAAGACTTGTGTTGCTTCCTGAGAAATAACTTTGGGTCGAGTTGTTCATTTCACTTTTCAACTATGTATAATGGAACTCTCTCCAACCGCGTTCCTAGGTTTGCTTGCTACTTTCATTTATTTATAATCTTCAATCTTGACTAATTCTATTTGGATATCTAATACCATATGAAACATAGCCATTTACACTAGGTGTACATTAGTGTAGGCTATACATTTGTATTAGGTTTACCTTGAGTAGATTGTTCATTTATACTAGTTATACTTTACAGTAGAGGATTAATCTTTTTGTTTTAGACCTCACACTCTTTTCAAACTAAAGCATATATATGGTATTTATTTTTAGGTTTGAGTAATCGGTTTAAAATCATAATTAAATTGAAATTGATAAAAATTGAATATTTTGAATTGATAAAATATTTAATAAATTGCATTCATACATCCACTATTGTGAAAAATCAGCATTTTATTTGGTTTATTTGTAGTAGTTTTAAAATCAAATTGGTTCTGACCATTAATTTGATTTAATATAGCAAAGTCGTTAGTTTGAAGTTAAAACATAATGCTAACACACATGAATTCGTACCTTTCTATATGCACGCATATTTATTAATAAAACTCAGAAGGCCATCTTTTTATTTTATAAAAGTCAAGAAAAGTTGAACTATAAGTGAATTGTCTTAATAACTTATCATTCAACGCATTCTAGGAATTATAATGGAAAAATGGCCCTTTTTAAAGATTACGACAACGACTTTTGGAAATAGCATAATTGTTTAACTTTACTTTCCTAGTTCAGTGAGCATCAACAATACCATAAACCATTCCCAGCAATTGGCTGGATGACTTTGTAAAAGTTCAGGTTGTGATCCAAATTATGAACAAAAATCTCATCCTAGAAAGAAAATGCATGTAGTATATACCATAAATGTGGAATTGTCAAAACATGATACATGGTGCAGCCATTGCATGGAGTCTTTTGACCTAAGAATATACGCTTGTCCCGGAAGATGAGACCATAGTAATGATGCTACATCATCTTCCTTCTCTCATTCTTGCATTTCATCTGCAGAAGGTGGTGGATTCTCCACCTCACTACCATTGGCCATGCAATCCGCTATGTTACTGTTGAAGTAATCTTTGACTGAATCGTAGTCTGTCTTGTATTTGGCAAATTTCAACTGCAATTCAGATTCTTCTTCGCTCGTATGCCCGGTTTGCTTTCTCCTCTTCTTGCTCCCATCGGTGTTCATAGAATGAGCAGCAATGAGAAATGCAGCTTCTGCAGTTTCCATATCATCATCTGTTGCAGGTTCAAATCTTCCTTCGTTATCAAAGAAGAAAAGATCATCATCCCTCATGTTAGTTCCTGAATCAAAGTTTGTAGCGCTGTCACAGACGTGAGATTCTTTGAACATTACTAGATCCAAAATGTCATCCTCAAAAAGCTTAAACCCTCGATCTTCAACAACCACAAACCACTCTACAAGTTGAAACAATATTATCAGACATTGTGGAATTCTGCTAAAGTCACAACATAATAGTGTTTAGATACTGACTGAGAAGCTCCTGCGGCGTGTTAGCATTGGGTCGGTTATGTTCTTCCAAGAGAACCTGATGAGTGACCCATTCAACTAAGGCATTTGGAACACCGGAAGTCGTAAATGATTTACTATAGGATATAGCTTTGTTAAAATCTCCATTGCTCCTGCTACAACAATGAATTTCAGCACTAATACTAATATCTGCAAATATCGGTAACCTCGAGCACGCACCTAGAAGACTGAATGGCTTCATGAGTAACAATTAGTCTTCTCATTAAAAGATTCATCAAAAAATTGTTGAAGTTTTCTACTTCAATTCCAGGATTTATGAAAGAATAATCCACTAGAATCACAGCATCATAGAGGACATTTCGTACCAGGCTTTCATCTGTGGAACTCTGAGCAAAAAAAATCTTTCATTAGCAACATTTTCAAAACTAAAACACGTGAAAAACTAAGTTAGACTCCAATATAGAAATAAATGGTCCCAGCCAAGAGTGATCCAAGAATGAGCTGCAGGGGGGTACTAGAAAGAAGTAAGCAAATGATAACCTAACTTACTTGGCCTCAACAATTTGTTAATGCTACTTATAGGTCTGGCATATTTAAAGTCAAAATTCCAGTTTAAAAGAACAACCTCCCCTAAAACTCTCTGAAGGCAAGCATCACAGAAAATGTTGTGGAATATTCACTACATTAACAAAAGGAAAGATAAGAACTCGAAACCCAGGCAATGACTGCCGGTTCATTTCTGTTCGTGACTCTGCTTGTGATCAAGCAAACATAACCAAGTTCTGATGTTATATAATGAATATAAGCTGGTCTTGAATAAACATCCTCGCAGAACAATAATCTATGCACCTGAAGCAAGCCAAGCATTTTGCTAACTATTTGCAAGCTATTAGGATATCTTGTAGCTCAATTTGTTGTTCATTCACAAAGCAAGATCAGATATGGCATAAGTCAGTAAACATCTTCTTGGGTTAATTAATTAAATATAAAGCTTACTTCGTGCTGATATTCATAGTTATGCCTTACTGTCTGAGTAGCATACTTACCGAGATGGTAATGATGGGCATCGGTGGCTTCAGTAGCAGTCTCAAAATTATATCTGTTTATGAAGTCTCAAAATTATATCTGTTTATGAAGGTCAGAAGTCAGATAAGAATCACACGTTAGATCAGTCATTCGTCGAAACTTCTCTATTGTTATCAACATCAGCAAAGGTACTCTGCATTGAACATCTATGGTATCTGAATCTACCAGGGAAAAGAATATCACTTAGGACCACGTTAGATCGCAGATAAGGTGCCAAAGAACTAAAGCTTTCAACAATTACTATGAAATTGACAGAAATAAAACTATAGTGTAAAGCAACAAAACTGATAATACTTCCAAAGTTCCGATACACACAAAAATCAGATTGTGTAAATAGCATAAAAACACAACATGATAACCTCCATGTGATTATTAAATCATCAAACCATCTAAAGCATGATAACCTCCACGAGATTATAAGTCATCAAACCATCTAAGCTGAAGCTCCTTGTATGTGGAAATATTAACAAGTTAGGTAAAGACTAGGTAGTTAAAGTTTTCACATGGGCTTAAAGCAGGGAAGGAACTTACCAAAGAAAACATAGTTCTGAAATGCAGATATCGAATTGACGCTCCATATTGTCAGCTCCTTCTGTAAGTCCGGCCTTGGCAAACTATCCACCTGAACCTTCAGGGTTAGATTTAGCAAGAATGTCTCTGCAGCAACTGCACCAGCTAAATATCCAACTCCACAGTTTTCTTGCTTGAAGAATGCACATATTTTATCACTGAGCAAAGGAAACAGAATATTCAAATGATCGCTACTCTCACAATGCTGCACCGTCCACACCCGAACTATATCCATAAAACAGGGCAGCAGGTAGCCATCAGAGAGCTCTCGGCCATTAGTAATCCTACCACTACAAATGCTAACGTAGCTGATGACAGCCTCAACCAAATTCTCAATCTCCTTTCTCAACTTCTTCGCCACTTCCCTAGACAGCTTCTTTTCCTCACTTAGAAAGTGATATAGCTCCGAAACTACTGGAGCGAGTTGGGTCATTGCAAGAATAGGAGCAAGCCGAAAGCAGCTGGAGAAGGTCTCTTACCGCAAAAATTCTATCAAGAACGTCCTTTTTCGACCGGATCGCTTCATGGTAGCCAAGAGCAGAATAGAACCATATTACCTCGAGCGGTGGATCGACGCTGGCCTGGATCAGGCGGAATAAAATCGACCGGAAGGCAGAGAACTCACAGGACTCCTTCTTGACTTCGATGAGGAATCGATCGATGGATTCTTTGAGCATTGAGTCAAAGTTTATGCCGGAGAGAGGGCCTTCGGCCAGCGATTTGACCGGGGATGGAGATTCGAGGATGATAGCGTCCATTTAGGGTAGCGTGCTTCAGATGTGGATAGGAATCCAGCTGCTGAGGGAGGCTCTAAACCCTAACCCTAGTTTCTTCAAAGTTTTTTTTTCGGTGGGAAATTTGATTTGGATTGGGGTTTTGAGGCTGTTCGAAAAGTCATTTTACCGGTTGGGAAATTTCCACATTGACCCCGAATTTCTCAAACTGTCCATTTGGTCCTTAGACGAAAAGTTCTGGTTTCGATAGGTTTATAATATAAGAGCATACATATCAGATGCTCTAAATAAAAATTTTACTCTAAATTT
>JBBPFP010000046.1:728129-741004 GCA_037974795.1 Kaempferia galanga | reverse complement strand
AAGATAGGGACTTAGAGCCAATCCTTGATATAACCCTATCTTTATTAGACATGTTTATTCTGGTCATTACATCCACATACATATCCTTAATTAATTTAATATATGTTCCACTAACACCTCTCTTAATTCTCCATATACTTTCTTTTGGACTCTATCATAAGCTTTTTCTAAATCAATGAATACCATGTGTAAATCTTATTTTTGCTCCCGATATTTTTCAATTAGTTGTCTAAGAAAATGTATAGCTTCTATTGAAGACCTTCCAGGCATTGGTAAAAGTTCAATCTTAGGGATAAAATATATTTCACATATCATTTATTAGCTAGAATGATATATATATATATATAATTATTTAATGATTCCATTGGATTGAATCCACGTCATTTATCAACTTGAAGTGCTAAAGTACATTCTACATGTCATTTATTCACTAGAATAATATAACTATGAATATTTTTAATGATTATGTTGGATAATTCCACAATTCGTAGATTTTGTAATTGAAGGTGCCCAGAAATTTAGAGGCAATTAACAATGAATGCTTGTATTCATTAGGAGTTCACAACCCAAAAACAATGAAACCCTATTCTCTAGGGTAAATTTGGTAACATCACAACCTATCAACAGTTGGGGAAAAAACTATAACTTTGTAAAAGCAAAATACAAATCTGGTGCTCTATGATTGCCAACAATTACTAGAGAAAATCCTAATGGAATCTTACAAGAACTTTGAAAATGAAATTTATATGCTATACACATAAACTAAAAAAGGTTTAAATGGAAGAAAAAAAAACAATATACACTGCGGTATCTGCACATCGCTCCAACACTATGTGGCGGTCATCCCCTTCGCCAACAGATTCATGGGCAAACCTAGAAAGTGAATAATTGCATATACAACAAGACAGGCAAAAGAGTTAACCAACATGACAGTTATATCATACTGATTCCTAGAAGAAAAAAATTCTCCCTAGAAACAAAAGTGATATTGCGACATAGTATTAGTATATAAAGAAGGATCTTGTACCCAAAAATATCTGCAAGTCGATGCAAAAGTAGGCGGTGGTATGGACTCATTGGTCGAAGTTCTAGGATTCCATCAGAACTGCAATCAAGCAGGAAAAAAACATTATGGTCTACTAATATACTGTTCTCTAGGAGCTAATACAATACACAGTAATCAAAATTAGCATAAAACTAAAAGATTAAAATGGGGAATCATTAAGCCATCACATTTAATGAATAAACAAGCCATTTAGGTTTGAGATTTTGTGAGCAAGTCACAAAACATACATGAGATATGGCGAGTCAAAATAAGAACATTGCCCAATATCAATGGTAGTGTATCAATAACTATGCATTATGTAATAGTAACAAGTGCTAAGATTTTCTAAACATTTCTACTCATCTTTCTATGAAATATTCATATATAGTATAGGACCTGGTTTTATAAGGAAGTTTCTTATCAAGCGACACATCCTTTTTTATGTATACCGTATCAGTTCAACTGGTCACTGAATAAGCAGGATAAAGCAGTTGGCCTGACCTAGAGACTGATCAACTTTCTATTCTTTTCTGTTACTTTTTATACTATTTTTTAGCTATATGACACCTCCCTCTCATTTCTTGTCTTGTCGACCAGAACTACTCCCTAGTGGCATAATACAAAGATGCATACTAACAATGAGCAATAATTCAGCACCACCAGGATTAGGATCATGCTTTGCATATTTGGTGCATAATTTTTGTTGATATCACAAAATTGCAGAGAGTAGATATGGGCTACCTTCTATGTCTATTTTTAAAGGTATTATAGGTATGAGTTGTAATGAATTTTGTCTCACATTGGTTCTTATAGATGAGTCCTATATATACATGTGCCGTGTACCTCAAATATATGAATATAATACAATATTGAAATCCCCCAAACTCAACAGGGTAGTCAGAGTTACTCTCCTAGGGCTAGGGTTACATGAGTGTTCTCCTAAGGGGGAGGGGTTGACAAAGATGGTGAGGCCTCGCAGCAATCTATAAATATCTCATCCTTGATGAGTCTTATATATAACATGTGCTGTATCTTGAATTCATGAATAGCATACAATATTCATATTCCCCAAACTCAACATGTTGTCAAAGATACCCTCCTAGGGCTATGGTTTCACGAGTATTCGCCTAAGCAGAAGGCTGCCAATGGCAGTGCAGCCTCCCTGTCATCTGTTGATACCTCCTCTTCGCTCTCATACACCATCTTCCACTGCCAAACAGCTCTGCATAACATGTTAAATTGTAATTTAATATTTATGTACGAACTTGTAATTTGCACTTGGAAATTGTTTAAAACAATAGAGAAGACAGAACACCACCACAACTTCAACTGAGTTTCAGTTCAAAGTTTGGCATCTTAACAAAAGACACCTACACTGACAAACACCATTCCATTGAAATAGATTTGCATTCTTAGAAACCATGTCACTAGAACAAACAGGAGCAAAGTATGCTCCGGCACCTAGGGGTGTAGATTAACCAAATAGGCAGAAGGGTGTCTTAAAAGATGTTCATCACATTCATTCTATCCTACACAGCATAAGAAGAAAACAACATAATCAAGTCCTTCCAAGGCACCATTTGAACCATCCTCAGTATGTAGACAAAAGTTCACCAACTATTTTTACAAACAGTCCATCACAATTGGATGAAATTAATTCTACTTTTGTATGTGCAATTACTTGAGGAGACTTCTGACTGAGAAAGGGCACAAGAAGATGAGCATAGGAGTAATAGCAGGAAAGATCCATAGGCCAACTTGCCACTGTATTATACCAAATTGACCTTACCTTGTATCCTCTTGAAGAAAATTAACAAAAGTTTCTTCTATTGAAAGTACAAGGTGCTTGTTGTACAAGTTATCCTTTACCAGTGAAGCCAACTCCTCCACCTGAAAGTAACAAATTTGGTATGTCCAATATTAGTGAAGTCATGCTACGCACCAGGAAAATACATAATTAGCTGTTTCACCAATGTTTAAACAAGAGAATGTTTGCATCTTCTTCCTTCTACTTCTGTTTATAAGTTTTCCTTGATTTACAGAGTCATTGTCCAACATAAAATGAATGGATGTGATGGCTTATTCCATTTAACAAAAAGCTTTTTTTTTCTCACCCAAGTTTAAAATTTGCACCTTTTTTCTCACATCTTACAGATATGGACCAACAACGCATCAACCATTTTTGCCTGAGCACTTCAAGCACAGAGCCAAATTCGAATAGTTTTCCAATCAGTTCTCTTTCAAAATCGGTACAAAGAAATTGTTTTTGTAACGGCGAGTTACTGTCAAGGCGTGCAACGTAACAACTAGTTGAACTGTCTGGTAAACGAATATGCCCACTGGGCGACCGATGATCATGTTATTCTTTTCCCACAAAATGGAGCATTCCTTTCTAAACATATGATACTTGAAATGAAACTCCTTCCTAAATCCTTCTTCTCGCTTCTCAATTTCTACCTTCCACCGATATCCCACCAGCGAAAAAATACTACACAAAAAGTGGCGAACTTAACACCAATAATCAGACTATTCTAGATACAGAACGCCTTCAGAACCAAATAACAGACAATTAGGGTCAAGATTAGGATTCGCTTACCATCGCAAATTGGGTAGACGCCATCGATGAAACCTCGCGTGCTCCTGAGATACTTTGGTTCGATTTGGGGCAGGAAGCCGTGCCCTTGTTCGGTGGCAAGCATAATTGAGACAGAAACCCTAAACTCTAAAGTAAAATAATAAGAATAAGAATAAAGAATTGCCGTTATTACTTTTCCTAGTTTGAAAGGAGCGTGGAGCTAGTCAAACCCAAAATTTCATTATAATATTTTATTTAAAACTTATTTAAAATAATTTTAAATTAATCACAAAAATAATTTTTGATCGACCATGAAATGATCTAATATTATATTATCTCAGTCAACTAATTATCTATTTTGGTGTTTATGACGAATAATAATAATAAAAAATACTATATACTAATCTTGATTGGATTTTTCACTTATAATTAGATTTTTTAATCTACAACTTGTACATATTCAAAAATCAACCTCTAAAATTCTAATTATAAAAGAAGAATAATCTTAGTCTGGTGAAAAGTAAGATTAAAGAATCATTTTAAACTCTATTTCTTAATTTATTGGTAAATGAGTTTGATTAATTAGGAATTGTTTTATTAATATATTTTTAGTCAATTTTTTAACTTAAATAATTACTACTACTTAGCTTCTTTTTATTAATGTGGACTAAAAATTAATTAATTATAGTGTCAAATAATTGAACTAAAAAACAACAAACGAATCACAGTAGTGTACCACAGATTAAACTTTCAGAAAAATGGAATTAAAAAAATGATAAAAATTGAGTGACTCATAAACATGTTATAGTTTATGATAAAAGTATATAAATAACTCTCTATCATGTTATAGTTTATATTAGTTATCAAATAAAATATATGTCATGCAAAAATGCCAAATATTATTTATTACTTATATATATTTTTGCATCACTGCATATATAATATATACCAATCTAGTTTATGCCATTTAAAATTATTAATTAAGTTGCAAATAATTTAATTTATCGCGATATATACACTGGTGTGTTAATTCCATTAGCACTTTTGACCTCGTATTTGTCTATTAATTCGACCAAAATATACATACAAAACAAGAACGTAAGAGAAAAAAAAAAAATATTTTTCCCCCTCTTTATTTATTTTAAACAGTCTTTCAAAGAAATTATCAAAAATAGAGAAAAATAAACGTTTGTTTATGCACAATCCTTCTCTTGAAGGCTAATTAGCAATTAAATATGTGTTTTGACTTCTGAAGGCACTATTTCTCAACGTCAACTGCAAGGTTAAAATGCCTGCAAAGAGTAAATATTTGAAAGATAATTTGCTTAATACTATATAGAAAAATGAAAAGTTATATGAAGATAATTTGCGAGCTCTGCATGAACACTCAACCCTGCAAAGAGTAAATAGTTGAAAATTGTTATATACGTACATATAAGAATAAGAACATTTTATATATATATGCACGTATAGATATGTTCATCACTAGAGCAAGAGAAGAAGAGAGAGGGTACAGCCTGCAGCCTTCAGACTCTGTACTTAACTGAGGCTGTACTCTCTCTCTTCTGCCATTGCTCTTGATGTTTCTTGTTCTTGATCCTCCTCTATCTATCTATCTGCTTGAGACGACCCTCATGCACCACCCTTTTTATAGGGGAAATTGTGGGGGGAAATCTATCTATCTATCTATAGGTAATGTGTACAGTAGTGGATTAATATTGAAGGGTCTGCAAACGACATGGGCAATAATGGCGCAAGTGGGCGTGAAGGCTTTACTCCTTCCATTAGGCATGCATGTAGCTTCCTGTGCTGCCTATGGCTGTTGGATTAATGGATAGGGAAACCTGTAAAGGTTGTCAGCAATAATGAAGGTTAGAACTGTAGGAGCTGAATGCTTGCGTGAGGCTGTGTTGGCAAAGTTAGCTTCACGACTCCTCCCAGGGCTCCGATCATGGAGTTTTACGCAGGCATGTGCATGATCAGTGGACTGGAGAGTTGTATGTAGGTGGAGTAGTGGATATGTATACACTGACTGAGCACTAATAGCAAAGGAATTAATCGTACGTGAACTAGCTAAGCTAGCTGCGAGAAATGATAACTTTCTCTGAGTGCAAGATATTGGATTGATGATTTGTAACTTAATTGTTTATAATTATACCATAAAATAAATCATGTTATTTAGTAGGCAGTAAAAGGCATGTAAAATTAGAATAGAAAGTAAAATTAGTTAAAAAGAATTCGATCGCATACGACAGATAAGAGAGATTGATGAGGCCGCACTGCAGCAGTCGTCACCCTGCGAGCCAGAAGTCCACGACAAGAGGAGAAGGCCGTCTTGCTCAATTTGGCAACATGTATGCGGGCGTCCCCACGTCACATGGAACCTATACCGGCATGCATCTCGGTCTCCTAATGATAACGCATCATGATTGTGAGGAAAAAATTGGGAGACAGATCGGATAATGATGCATAATTTTAAGGTTAAAATACTTTTATCCAATAGTATTTTACCCTTTTATTTACAAAATAATATTTAACTCTACTTAAAGAATTAAGTATTATACTTTTCGATATATATACCAACATAAGATAACAGAAAATAATACTTTTAAAAGAGATAATTAACTAAAAATTTATTCCACTACTCTCACCAAATAAAAAAAAATCAGAATTTTAAATTGATTGATAATCAGAATTTAAATGAAGATAGAATAAAGTTTATCGTTAAAAAGCTCTCCTCATCATCAAATGTGGCATATAATAAATAAAAAATAATTATATCATTATCTTTTTTTATCATTTTTTGATAATAACTTCGAGAGAAAAAATATATTGAATTGTCCATATATCATTCAATAAAAACCTTTATAAAATTCATATACGTACCTGCATAAACAATAGAAAAGTAGCAATTCTGAAAGAGATAACCACCCAAAAACTCATTCCACTACCCTTACCAAACAAAAAAGAGGCAGAATTCTAAATTGACGAACTAAACTGACGAACCAAATTCACTCTTACTTCATTGTATGACACATTTGATGATGAGAAAATTTTTAATAATAAACTTTGTTACATTTTTATTTGATTTTGATTCGTTAATTTATAATTCTGGTTCTTTTTTAATTTAGTAAGGGTGGTCAAATGAGTTTTTAGTTGATTACCCTTGTTGCTTTTTTATTGTTTATGCTAGTGCATGTTTAAATTTTGTGTGCAACAAAAGATGAAGAGCATAAATTTATATAAACTTGAGCTAAATTTTATTTCATGCCTACTTGATTAAAGAAGAATTAAGATATAAAACTTGGTTGTCTCCAAATTTTATTATTCTTAGCAAACCAAACCAAGTGTTTGACTCATTTCATTATCTCGTTCATTAATTCGAGCAATTACGCAAAGCTTTCTACTTTAGAGATACCTCTTCTCTCATGAAATCTAGGCACACTAATGTCGCATAAACTAGATACCACAAAATACAAAATGTATACGACAGTGAATTTTAAATGAAATAGCGTGATAAGGTAGATTTTTAATCCTAACTTTCTACCAAAAGTAGTGATCTTTTTAATTTGAAGGTGTAAAATCAAAAAAATATCAATTTTGAAATATATAGTGCAGACAGGGAGCGTGGCAACCTACACCACTAGCAAAGTGCATGTCATGGAAATGCTTATCATTTGTGTGCCAAGATGGGACAATTTAGCAGTCATATGGGGCAATTTAGCAGTGATACAGGGAGCAGTTCACTGCTCCTAGTAGTTTCATATGTGATATAGACGCTGCTGAATAATATAAAAGTGAGGCCTCTAAAAGCTCCACGAATCAACGGAAAAACATGAATAGCTAGTCTAGGGACATCACTTCCATACCTAACATCTCAGAGTCTATCCCATTTCAACTCTCCTTACCCTAACCCTAGAAGATATGCAACAGTTTGAGTAATAATTCTTCTACAGACCATAACGAAAAATGAGCCAATCAGCAAATCCAAAGTACAACTTAATTTAATCACATTCACATTACAAGAAAATAAACATTACAACTTGTTCTTATCTTACTATGCAATATTAATTTCATAGTAATAGAAATATATATCTTACTGAGATAGAATTTGTAACTTACTATCCTCTTTACTAGCATGTGGAAAGAATGATTCATTCGGATCAACAAGCAGATCCAACTCCATTGCATTACTCGAATCCATGTTGTATATTTGAAGTAGGTTGACTTATTTGCTTCTCTCATGGTACAACCCTCTTCTCACTGAACTCCCTTTTTCTTTGGTCCACATAGATAAAATGTAAGACTAATGTCAATAATTCATCACGGGAGAAAGGACTCATTAAACCGGGATTGCTATCTAATACTAAATATAATAGAAAAAACTCCCTTTCCTGTATACTTTCCTCGGTTCCATTGCTACCGCGGGTCTTACGCAATCGATCGGATCATATGGATATTTCTTTAATACAACATAGGTCATCGAAAGGATCTAACTCACCAAAGCACGAAGGCCGAGACATTTCAGAAAATGAATTCCTACTTGAAGAGTTCATAACAGCATGAATAAACTCACACTAACTTGTCAATTTTGGATCCAATTCAAAATTTTCTTTGAGAAGGAATTGGAATACAATAATAGCAATTCATACAAAAGAAAAGGTTATCTATTGGTTAAAACACCTATGCTATGGATTGAGGCATAGGAAGAGGAAAAAATTAAAAATTTCACATAGTACTTTTGTTACTTTTGATAAAAAAAAAATCAATTTGATTTATTTCATACCTTTGCTCAATTGAGAAAATGAGTCAAATTCTACTGAATCACCTATGGGAACTTTACTAAGGGTGGAAGGGAGTACAAAAGAAATGAAATAAAGAATAAATTAAAAATATGTAGATATTCATAAAACAAAAGCAAAGAAGATAGAAGAACTCAGATATGAACTAATTTAAATTCTAAAGGGATCTTTCTGATTTCTTATTCTTAATTATCTTAGTAGATAATATTCGGTCGCTCCTTGCTTTTATTTTAAAAAACATGAGATTTAATTACGAATGCCAAAATCGTTAATTAGCATGATAATAAAATATATACCATCAAGAACTTACATTAATCTACGAACCATTCCCGCCATTTTTTAAAAAAATTTCTTAACTCCCATCCTCAGAGCTAACGTGGATCGGACTGTGGAGGTCCCTCCGGCAATCTGTTGCCTTTGTTTTTTTTAAAAAAAATTATAATGATTTTTTAGTTTCAGTTTAAAAAAAAATAAATAAAAAAGCAAAAGAGTTATATAGGATTTATAAAGCAGTTTTTGAAAAAAAAAAATTCTAGTGGATAGGTCTAGGAAGTTTTTTTTTTTTTAATAGTAGAGAGATATATGAAAATTTTTATTTTTGATATGAGATGTCATATCAAAGGAGCTCTTGGAGAACTCCCTAACAGATACCCCACTGGCGGAGCCCGCCCGGGTGATCTACTCGAGCTGTGGCTATGAGTGTAGACGACGGTTTCATCGTTGTCGGCATCCCCGAGCTAGCCTCCTATTGTTTCTATTTTTCCCCCTTTCTCTTCTAAAAAATTATTTTTTACCATCAATGTTGTAGCTCAGGTAGCTATCAACGTGGCTCTGCTCGTGACAAAAATAATTATGCATAATATATATTTAGTTGAAATGTGAAAAATAAAGAAGAAACAAATTTAGTTCTACTAGGATGTGAACTCTAGAGGTGTCTTAGCCGAAAGACAAAACTTACCATTAAACGAACTATATAAATGTTTTCAATGGGCTAAATAATATACATACTAAGAAATTTTTAAAATTTTTATATAATGTAAATCCACCCTTAGATTTTATAGCGGTCATAACGTGTCAAAATTTAGACAGAAGATACTAATAAAAACAGTACTGTTGAGCACGACAGGACAAAAATGGGGCGCCTTTTCCATTGTTATCGTTTTCCCCCCTACTCCAGATCTAGTCCATCGAAGTAAACAGAGGGTTGATCTACTGCGCACTAAACCCAACAGATAAGTCTAGCAGCAGGCAGCTGCCGGCAACCGCGCAGATTCCACGTTCGGATGTCCAACCGAACCCTTGCGGTTACACTCATCTCGCCTCGCCCTCGAGTTCAGCAGGAAAAACACACCAACACGCCTCTCATTTTCGCCCTCATTCCATCAACCGACCCACCCACCTACGAACCACCTCTACCCCACACCACGCCACGTACTCCGACCCAATGTAAAAAAAACAGTTTGCCCCTCTGCCAAACATACACCCCGCAAATTGTTATATATTAATGGAGCCGACATTAAATGCGAGCAGCGAGCCACCGCCACCCCTCTGTCCTGCCCCCCTCTCTCTCTGATCTCAGTCTCGGTTCTCAGTCTGTAGCTTAGCCATGGCTGCTTTCCTGTTGCTGCTCATGCTCACCGCGCTGACTCTGCTTTCTGCTTCAGGTATTAATTTTCTTTGCCCTGTTCTATTGCCTTCTTCTTTTGCTGTTTTACAAGCTGTTGTTTTTCTAGATGCCGCTTGGTGCGTTTGCCGGTCGGATGTGAGCAACAACGTCCTGCAGAAGGCTCTGGACTATGCCTGTGGAGCGGGGGCAGACTGCAGCCCTATCACTCAAAACGGGGCCTGCTACAACCCCAACACAGTCCTCGCGCACTGCTCTTACGCCGTCAACAGCTACTACCAGAGGAAAGCCCAGGCACAGGGATCCTGCGACTTCTCTGGCAGTGCTACGTTAAGCTCCACTGATCCCGGTAAACACTGATTAAAAAACCCTCCTCCCCCCTCTGATTCAAACAAGAGGTGTCTTGACGTTCGTTAGTTATCTCCATTGTTAATTTCAGGGAGCAATGGTTGCACCTACCCTGCAAGTTCAAGGTTCGTACTTCTTGAAATTGTGCATAGCTTCGATTGCCACTACTCTCTGATCTGATCAAAAGAAAGCTTTGTTTTTGGTGTATTATTAGGCTAAAAGACCTTTCCGTCTTTTTGATCTTTATAGAGAGGAGGAATCTAATTCTAACCTATCTGTGTTTGATTTCCGTAGTGCACTTGCTTTTTTTTGTTCAGATTCTTTCTTTTGTTGAACAGTCTGCTCGATTCAAATCATCGATGAGTCATTAGAGCTGCTTTCGTTACTTTTCTTCACTTTAACTTTGCTTAATCGTGTTTTCACTGTGAAATTTGCTTTTCATACTTCTTTTTTTTTTTTATAAAAAATTATTATTATCTTAAATTTGTTGCTGAACCAGTGCTGCAGGGAGTTCAGGCATTCCTACAACAACTCCTGCAACTAACACTCCAACAAGCACCACTCCACCAACAAGCACCACCCCAACGGGGACAACTCTTTCTCCCCCAACTTCCCTGACTCCTCCCACTTTCAACCCTAACACGGGCACGGGCACGGGCATGGGCACCGGCACAGGCACAGGGACTGGAGGTGTGCTGGGAGGGCTCGGCCCCTCAGGGACAACCAGCAGCTTTGATTCCAGTGGGGTGACCATGCTTCTTCCAAGTCCCAACGTGGCCTCTTTCTTTATGACTTTGCTCCTCTCATATTCCTTCTTCCTGGCGCGGATGTGAGTCATGCCTAAGCTGTCAGGAATCATGTCTTTTGAGAAAGCACTGAAAGAATTTTGAGGAAGGATGGATGGATGCTGGCCATGTGAAAGTTGGGTGATCATTGAAGGATCGATCTAGAGTCATTCCCCACTAATATTTGTTGTTTAGTGGCAAAGATAGAGGGGCTTTGATTCCCCTCTGGTGCATGCTCTTTTCTTTCTTTTATGGAACTTTTTGTAAAAACAATTCAGAGATAGAGAAAGCTGTACTGCTCAGATGAATTATGCTCACTGTAGCTATCATTCCCTTCCTTTTAGGTTGATTAATGTATCACTGTCTTTTGCTTACTGTAATCTAGAGTTATGATTTTATCCAAATTAATATAATCATGTCTCTTAATTTTGATCACGCCTTATATTTAAAAAATTTAAATATCAATACTTTAAATTATTTTAAAAAATTTAAATGTGTTTTAGAATTTGAGTGGATCAAAAAACATGAGTGCACAAAAGGCAGGTCAGAGCAAAGGGAGAGCAGTCGCTCCTCCTTAATTCAAAGACGTGGTTAAGTAAACTACCATTTTTCTTAGTCATTCCTACTGTTTAGTTAGTCAAATGCAGAGTTTACTTGGACAGATGCAATGGAGAATTGCAAACTTGGTGGATCAATATGAGCTTCCGTTCTACTATGGCTCAAGCAATTCTTCACCTGATTGGTATTAAATCCCCAAACCAAATTTCACGATCAGCCCAGATGTCTTTTTTTTATATGCAACTTATATCATCGACCAGTCAATCCTAAATTCCTATAAATCAAATTTTATGATCGGTATTTTTTTTTTTTCTAACTCAGTTCTTCCACTGTTTTGTTCATCCATTCAATTAAATAGAACCTCAACAAGCCTAAAAAGGTGGTTTACTGTTGAGTTTGAGCCACCTTCAACTCTGCTCATTGTGAACCAAAATTGGGCCACTAGATTGCATTCCTTTGCACGAGCTTCGGGCAAGACCCATAAACAAACACATTTTTAGTTGTTTCACTTGTTGTAATAGGTTAAGTTAATTCACTACTGGTTTGAAAAAAGTTTATAATGTATATTTAAGATTTTCGTTGAAAGTATAAACTTTATACATTGTGTTGTGATGTGTTAACTTTCCACACTTATATTAAGTTTGGGAAATTGTCACTAGTTAAGGTCTCGCATTTAATGTGAAGTGAAATGCAGACTCTTTTCTTTTTTTTTTAAATCTAATGAACGATTAAACATTAGTGAAGCGTTGAGAGATTTATAATATAGAGGATACAAATCTCCATGATGAACGCCGCATTCACAAGCTACACAGCTTTTGTATTCTTTAGGTTCAATTTTGGCTGATGAACCTTACGATGCACACATAATGAGGAGAATTATGAAAGGAAAAGTTGGCACGCAAACGACTCACAAGTCATTTATTGGTGGTAAAAGGCGGCTTCTCTCGTCCCCAGACTCACAAGTCATTCATGCATGCACACCCTCTTGTCTCCTCGGGACGGTGCGATGGTTAAGGCATGGAAGGTTACCATATGAGGTCAAGAGGTCGAATCTCGGTGCACCCGAGCATGCCTCCCCCATGCCTTAATCATTTGCACTAATGGCTAGTAGCCACCCGTGATTTATCTCCTCCGTGTT
>JBBPFP010000046.1:625821-641970 GCA_037974795.1 Kaempferia galanga | reverse complement strand
CATGTGCCCTAGCGACCATTCTTTCCATTTTTAGATAGGATTAAAAGCATTATCAAGAGAGGAAATCATTGTACATAAACGGAAAAAAAAAATGACGGTCAGTGACCATTACGGAAAAAATATTAATATCCTAATGCGCGTCGTTACAATAACAAAAAAAGCAAATTATGCTAATCCTTATATTTCATTCCACTGTTTTCTCTTCTCTTTCTTTCAAAATCCTACTTAAACATGGGATGAATTTTCTGGGATAAGATCGGCACCCTGCGTTGACTATGAACAAAAATTGATCTAACACAGATAAGAAACGCTCGATCGTCGCATCAAAGACGTACTCGACTACCCGATCATTTAAATTCTGCCGTATCAATTACGAAATTTGTGACCATTTTTAACAGATCTCTAGAACGACATGCACGTGCGAATTTAAGTCTTTTTTAAAGTCCCTCCTTATTCAACGCCAGACAGTTTCGTTAAATGAGTTTTAAAACACGACACACGCCATTGGCTACTTAACTAACCGTGCAAAATCGAGCCTAGTAAAAATTAGTAGGCCGCCGTCCCTTGAAGAAGAAGAAGATGATCGAATTGCGCTTGCATGATTTCGTCATACGCACGTCATCCATGACATCCACCACGCGTTGCATGCGTCATGCATGACTCAAACTCACCGTTATAGTAAGCAACCCTTTCGATGCATTTGACCGGTAACAACCTAATCGGGCTGAGTGGACTCTTCTGGGGATCGAAACTTGCAGAAACAAAAAGGAATATTCCCTAAATGTTCCGATATGTGACGTGGCGAACAGGGCACCTCATGCATCGACGTCCTCGTGAAGTCATTCCCTAATTTCCACCCACTCTCGCGTCTGTCCGGTTACTTTTACTTTTGACTACCCAACGTGCCTAATTTTGACCAATAATTTCGACACGTTTTCTGTTCCTATCCGAAACCAAAAAACCCCTCGCGCGCGCATGCCACGTTTCGCGAATGTTGACCGCCAGCGAGGGAATCCAAAGCTGTGCCGACTGCCGCGCCGCCGCTTTCCGCTAAAATCTCTCGTTGCACGAGCGGCGCCCGCACGGACGACGATCGAGAATATGCGCCCATCCAAAAATGTTTACGTAAGCCGTGACGGCAGCTAGGCCCTCTTTGGGCTTTTGGCCGTCCACGTTTCGCGGATCTGATGCCGGTTATCCGCCACGGCATCGTCGACGGTCAACGAGTGGATTCTCGTCGCCATGCGCACGCGTGCGGCCTTGGAAGACCCCCTAACTGGAGTCCACGTGGCGACTACGACGTCACGCGACTCTGGTTGATTTCAGCTCCTCTGTTTTAAAAGGCAGAGGAGGTCGAGGAGGAAACTCGACGACGACGACGAAGAAGAAGAAGAAAGTGAAAGAGCGAGGAGAATGAGCGCTGTAGATCTATCGCTACCACCTGGATTCCGGTTCCATCCCACCGACGAGGAGCTGGTGACGCACTACCTCTGCCGGCGATGCGCCGGGCTGCCCATCGCGGTTCCCATCATCGCGGAGTTAGACCTCTATAAGTTTGACCCGTGGCAGCTTCCGGGAATGGCGAGGTACGGGGAGAAGGAGTGGTACTTCTTCTCGCCACGGGAGCGGAAATATCCGAACGGGTCGCGGCCGAACCGGGCTGCCGGGTCGGGATACTGGAAGGCGACGGGGGCCGACAAACCGGTGGGGCCGCGGCCGGTGGCGATCAAGAAGGCGCTAGTGTTCTACACCGGGAAGGCGCCCAAGGGAGTGAAGACGGATTGGATCATGCACGAGTACCGCCTCGCTAACGTTGACCGCTCCGCCCCCAAGAAGAAGCACGCCCTTCGGGTTCGTAGATTTACCTAAATTTAAGATTTTGATCAAATTCGGCTACAAAATGATCTCATTTGAATGCGTTTAATTGTACAGTTAGACGATTGGGTGCTTTGCCGTATCTACCACAAGAAAGGGGAGGCAGTCCCGGGACGGAGGAGCCCGGCGGCGGTGGCGGAACCGAAGCGAGAGGCTCCAGCGGCGGAGGCGGCGACCGACTTTATGTATCTGGACGACGCGACGGAATCGCTGCCGCGGTTGGTGGGGGAGTGCTCGAGCGTATCGGAGCATGCGGCGGAGTGGAAATGCGAGCGGGAGGTGCAGAGCCTGCCACGGTGGGGCGAGACGGACTGGGAGAAAGCACTCGGCTTCGGAGCTAATTACGAGTATGGGAATTCCCTGCTGCTCCAAGAAGACGACATTTTCTCGTACCTGCGGAATCCCTTCTAATTCATCTGGATATGCCACGCGTGCTGTCGGCCGGCGATCAGGGTCCGGCAGCCGTGATGAAAACATTGACGTCGAGATCATAGAAAGATTGGACATAAACCGTACGTAGAAACGGGTTTGGGGTGGTTGAGATAAGAAATTAGGGCCTTGCAAAACAGTTTTGTTGACCCACTGTACATTTATTTGACTGCGACTGGTCATTGCCTTTTGGTTTAAAAATTAAATGTAATGATAGAAGTTTGCCAATAAATTGTTTTTTTTTTTTGGTCTAAGAATAAATTGCTGCCTATTTTCTGGCATAAAAAAGACATGACTCTGTGGAGTATAGTTTTTTCTTCAAGCAAGTGAGCTAAGGAACAGTTGAAGGCGATGCCTGCTTCAGATGACGGGTGATGATTGACTGACAGTACGATACATATGAAATAGTGTGCTAGATATCCGCGCAAGCAAGACCGTAACTTAATGTTTAAGAAAAAGTTGACCCAAGCACAAACTTTTGAGGACAACGATGCAGGACACATAGGCCGATGTAATACCCTAAGTACCAGGATAATGTCTGTCTGAACGAACGATCCAAAGCAACAGTCCTGCTGCCTTTGCTATGCTTAACGAAAGACAACCTTGGCACTGTTCTTGTGAGTGTTCTTGAACCAGAAACACGTGTTAATTACAGAATAATTTACCTGTACACGCTTGGAAAGTCCTCTCATCTTCGTGAAGCAGAGCATGCAAAACTGCATAGATGTGAGGACGCAGCTGCTCACACTAACTATCCCGCCTTCTGGAGCTTTGACTTCATATAAACTTTTACAGCCTTCTCGTACTTGTTATGGAACGTGCCAAATATGAATTCCAAAATAATTACACCTTTGGGCCTTGCATACTTTCTGAGAATCATACAAGACGCAGGATTATCGAATCAGAATTTGGCTGATATTGCTGCTGAATGAAAGAGCCGTATTTTTTGTATCCCCGGCCTTGTTCACATGCCATCACCAGATGTCCTATTGGACCAGACAATCTCAATTTCAAGTGTTCGCGAAGATCCATCCCTGTTACCGTCGTGATTGAGGCTGAACAAACCACTGTACACTCCTTCAGTAACAACCTTGTCTATCTGAATGGTGACCCTCCCAAGGGTATTCTTTAGGATACATGTATGTTAGAAGAGAATTATGTGCGATCAAACTAAAACATAGAAGAAAATTCATAAACATTTACCTTTCCGAACGTGCTTTTGCTTTTGCAAACTATAAAAAGTTTCTGTCCTTTCGGAGGAACATCAAATGCCCAGGTAAAAGCTTCCTTCCATTCTGGGCATGCACTATGGCCCACCACCTAAATGTTTGTTTGAAAATTCATTGAAAATATGAATGAAGGCAACACAAACACAGCACTCACCAGTTACTTCTAAAATTTTTCTTAGTGAATGATTGTGATATTACCTTGGTCTCTCTTGGAGGTCCATTTCCTATTTTAAGCTGACAGAAAGCATTTGGACTTCCCATCGTCTGCTTCAAGTTATTCCCACGTTTGATGACTACTGTCAAGCACCCTGGTAGGCAATTCAGTAAGCTTTCTGCCCTTTCCTGAAAACTAGGTGGGCAAGTTTTCATCAACATTTGCAACATAGGTATGGCTTCAGCAGCAATCAAGGCTTGTGCTTTTGCAATATCTTCATTCATCTGTGGCCATGATTCCTTTAACAAACAAAGAGTATCTAAGACTGACTCCTGAGCAGCCTCACTTCCCCTCAGTGCACCGACTAAATGTGGGATGCATAGTGTGGCTGCTTCTGACATGCGGAGCTTCTTGAAGTTGCTAAATATCACATATATGGTTCTCAGAACTTCTTCGTTGTTAGTTGCAGAGGTCCACAATTCTTTCTCCAAAGCAGCTGTACAAAGAACAATTGGTCGAAGGTCAAATAGTGGAAGAAAAAAAAAACAAAATAAAAGATTTAGAATTGACAAATCATTACGAGGGCATAGCCTAACTTGTTCCAAGTTATTTATTCTGCACATTCTGTGACACCCTTACCACCAGAACGACATATGGCAAGATCAGGAAAATCATCTTATCTGATTGACTTTAAGATCGTGTACCTAAGATACTAATTGTTGGACCCTTATGGCCTTGTGAAAGTAGATATGGAAAATAAGGCAAAAAAAAAGTTTATCATTATATTCAATTGATTTGGATGGATAGGGAGAGTATAGGAGATAAAGGGAAGAGAAAATGAGGAAAAAGGGAAGGATGACTGATGCATTATGTCATTTACTTTTAAGGAAATGAGCAAACAAAAGAGACCAAAAATTTTTTTTTAAAAAAAATAGTTGAACTGATCATTGACTCGATGGCACATTGCTGATGGGTCAGCAAGTTCAATTGCCGTTTACCGGGTTGTCAATAAACTGGTCAGTGATTCTACAGATGATAATTGCCGACCAGTTTTGTTAACTGGTACACACATTTGCATCATTCTCTCCTCTTCCATTTTGGAATTTGAATGAAATGAAAGAGAAACCAGTACGACTTCCAAATAAACTAAGTTGGTAAAATTCCTTTGCTTCCTTTCCCTTGCGCCTGCTTTAGTCCCTTGAAGATCAGACAGACTCTAAATAAGAACAAGCGTCCTGTAGACAATAAACAAGATAGGCCTAAATTTTTTAAGAATCTTGGTGGTTTGAAATAAATCATGTTTGATAATGACGTTATTTAATTTCCAAAATTGTCAAGTGGTGTTTGGTAGGCCTTTTTGCTTAGCCCACATGCTAGAGCAGGAAGGTGTTGGGCATTATTGCCTAATAGCTTAAGTACCAAGGGAGGGCCACTCAACAACTAACCCTACGTTAACCATATTAAATTTTAATCCAAAGTGAATTTTCCAATTATGAATATCAATCTAAGAAAAATTGCTCCATGTTAATTTTAAAAAAATAGGATAACATAGTCCGATGCATAAACTGTCACATGCCTATTTTTAGATAAATTTTATTTATTGGTTGAGGCTATATACAAGCAAGTCGTAATCATATTTTGATACTGACTTAAGATACCTTAATTCTAATTCAAAATTGGGTATTATGGTGGAGTCTTATACATACAATTCTCTTGTTGGACAAACTCTCTTTTACTTTCAATTCATTGTCAAAGAAGACCAAGCCTAGGCTAAATTTCTAGGATTTCCACTACTGAGGGGAGGACACAGGTAACACAGTGGCATAGACTCCCATAGACCCCTACCCTCTTCCTTCTCTCATTTGCAATCCATTTCCATCATGGTAGACTCAAATTCTTGCAGCATCTTCAGTTTGAAGGGGAGTTACAGAACAAGATTACACTCTTTCGAAGCACATATCAAGCTAACTTTAACATTCCCTGTCAAAGCACTCAAATGCCTACACTTGTCTGCTTCTCCAAACTAGGCATGATCTATGAATCTATTTGTAGGGTGCCTTTCCTATTTTATTTCACGTGTTGATCATAATTTAAGGAGCAAGTGTTAGAATCAGTATTTTAGTTTCATACTAATAATACTAATTTACCAATCTGATACTATTTTGGAATCTTATATATGGGTTAACTCTTATTCCTCTTATTGAAAAAACTTACTCTATCACTTTCAATTATGAGTTTCACCAGTAACGTGGATAAATATAATGTAAGTATGCAAACAATTGATAGATTTGAAAATAAATAACTCTATTCTTTTCAGAGTCTTGACTACTTGAATTTAACTTTTAATTAAATAATAATTAGAAGTATGGATAACCAAACATATCAAAAACATTAGGTGGTACAAGAAGTCCTATATCTCCCGGATTGGAATTAAATCACTCTAAAAAATAATTAAAGAAAGCTGCAAGCAATTATCCAAATTATGTTTAGATGGTGATTAGAGGTCGATTAAACAGTATATGAAGACAGATACAGAGTTGAAGTATACTACAACTTAATAGCAGACTTACCCGTCAGAGACCTTATAAGCTCATTTGATACATACTCTTGGAGTGTATGATTTGAAAATAGATATTTGATAAGCAATGCAGACTGACCAGCAACTTCAGTATTTTGGGACATTAAGAGCTCCTGTATTACCAGTATTCCCCCAGCTTCTGCGACCGCTCGCCTATTTGTTCTACTGTGCATAACCAAACTCTGCAAAGCACATATGGCCACCACTTTCATATCTTCTTTTGGCTGGTCTTCTAGCAGAGTAATTAAGGCATGGCATGCAGCCGCAGAAGCACTTGCTCGAGCAAGTGTATCATGCTGAAAAAGATTACCAAGTGCAAGAGTCACCAGGAACTTTGCAGGTTGTGATATAACCTGTGGATCTAACAAATAGTTGGTAAGAGGAGTTATTGCACTTTTTACAAGCTTCATTTCTCGCACTCGTGCGTTGTTAAATATTGCTTCAAGCAATCTCCCACAAGCTTCTTCACATTGGTGGGATCCTAAGAGTTTAAGCAGTGCATCTACTGCACCAACTTCAGCCATCATTACTGCATTTGAGGAGTTGCTTCTCTCTTGAACAAGAAGAGCATTTAGAGCTACTGAAAGGGTAGCTTCAACTGTTGACTGCAATAGCTTCACAAGCACAAGCAATGAAACTTTAAAGTAGTACTGTGGATTAGATTTGACAACGCTTGATAAAACAAGTGCTGCTGACTCCCACAAACTATGACTGGGCTGGGGGTCTTCCTGGATGATCACTTTAGAAAGCTCAAAAATTCCCCCTGCATCAGCCACATCTTTGGGCCAGCTCACTGATATACTTTCAAGTGCTTTAATTGCTGTTTGCTGTAGGTTCAGGATTCCAATTCCAGCAAGCTGTACAAGAGGAACAATTGCATTCTTTGTAGTAATGTCCTGTTGGAAATGCTCCTGTTCCAAGAGATGTGACAATAGTTCAGTGCCAAGCTGTTGGATGGCTTGGGATGGGGACTCAAGAAATGATATCAAAGGCTCAATGACTTGACTTGGAGTTAACTTCAGGGCTGTCAAACTCTGCGGCTTCTCTAAGATATTTACGAGTGCTTGCAATGCACTATGTTGTCCCCACATGGTAAAATTTGGACGTTTTAGTAGTGAAAAGAGAGGTTCCACTATCTTGGCTGCAGCTGAGCTTTTAGCAATAACACTGTTGTTTGTCAGAATTCGAAGCAACTCAGCAATTGAAGAACAAACAGAAACTGGTGCATCAAGCATCATCTCAAGTGCATTATCAATTATACCAGCATTTACCATTTCAAGTTTACATTGAGGCCGATCCTTTCCCAACTTTATAAGAGCACTTATACTGGCCTCAGAAAGCTGATAGTTTGAACCAGAAACATATTTCACAAGAAGACCAACTACTTCAGTAGCTGCAGCAATATCTGCATGGGGTTCATCATCAAGTAGTCTGTCTAGAGCACGAACACCAGATTCTACTTCTACACTGGAGTCTGATATAATTAGAGATATCAAAGGTTCAACACACTCCAAGGCTATTGGCATTGTCCGTAGAGTTGAATTTCCAAATATTACATAGCATAATTTTGCTGCACTTCTCTTTAGTTCAAAAGATGAACTGCACAACAAAATTTTATATAGGCTTTCAAGTGGATTACCTTCCACATCAGTTAAGGCTGATGCCCTAGAAATATTTCCTTCTGTCAATTTGACTAAAGCAACAAGTGCAGCATGTTGTTCCTTCTCAGAACCTGAGTTCAACATGTCAACTAATGGTTGAATAGCTTGCCTGGCCATTTCAGTCTCTCTGATATCTTCAACATCAAAAAGCTCCTGCAAAGTCCTAGCAGCACTATACCGAGAACTCCTTGATCCCATTCTTAAAACAGCTATTAGCTGATTCAAGGTATTGAGTGAATATTCATGGTGAACCAATTCAGTGTTGCTATACAAGATTCATAAAAGGTCAGTTATACTGGTTTCAATTGAGTCCTGAGGACTCAAGGAAAGATATTTAGTCAAAGACTCTAGGGCTCCAGCTTCAGCAATGGCAAGCTTGTTTGTTTTGCTTCCTTCTGCTATCTTAGTCAGAAGGTGAATAGCAATTGGTGGTGCTCCAGGCCTATCTGGCATTGGTCTTAGAAGGTCAACTAACAAAGGTATTGACTTGCGAGCTGTTGCACCGTTCCTAACATCTTCAATTTCAAAGAGATTATTCAACACAACTTCACCAGGGTGCTTTTCCAAATTAAATTCTTCAGAAAGAGCAACAAGGTTTTGTGAATCTGATTCCACATGTCCAATCAAGGTTGTGAGCCCTCCAACAGCACCAGAATTAGAAATAGCAAGCTGGATGCCCTTGTTTCCATTACAAGCAAGACTAGCCAATGCTTCAGCAGCAAAATACTTCTCAATGGTTTCATCAGATTTCAGCAAGAAAGCAAGAGAAGGTATAATGCGCATAATTGTTGAAGATTGAATAACAGCTGAATCCTGGAAAAGTACAGCCAAGAGAAGAGAACTGATCCAAATGCCTTCATTTTCTTCAAGTTCTGCCTGTACATTAAAAGTTTAAGCTTAATAATGTACTTAATAATGTACCAAACTGCAACAAGAAGTCAAGAACCAGAATTTTCTATTCCCAGAGAATGTCATTATGAAATATTTTCTTTACTGCTGGTAAAGATAAAAGGACTGTAAATTATATTATCCTTCCTATGAGTATGAGAATTATACAATACTTCAATCTCTTGGCTCAAAACATGAAAACTCAGAAGATGATAAATATATAGAAAATCAAGCATGTATAAGCAAAGGGATCGAACAATTTTCAATCTAATAGAATGAACATCTCAGTGCATTTTGATCTTTTTAATGAACCTGGCAAGATGAGTACATAATCCAATCAAGCAGCCAGAAAGGTGCCATTTCCAAATCCAATCAACTCATTGAATCTTTGCGAAATCAGATTCAGAGAATGCCTTATCACGAAACTTTAAATGAAAAAAAAGTGTTCTACTGCTGGTCTTTCCATCTTACACTCAATAGTTTGCAGTATACCAGAAAAGTATAGCGTTGTTTTTTGCTCTCGTACCAGCACATGTCTTGACTCATTTCTCACTACAAGTTGAATGTCTTATCACGAAACTTTAAATGGAAAAAAAAGTGTTCTACTGCTGGTCTTTCCATCTTACACTCAATAGTTTGTAGTATATCAGAAAAGTATAGGGTTGTTTTTTGCTCTAGTACCAGCACATGTCTTGACTCGTGTCTTCATACAAGTTGACTGTCTTATCACGAAACTTTAAATGAAAAAAAAGTGTTCTACTGCTGGTCTTTCCATCTTACACTCAATAGTTTTGTAGTATAACAGAAAAGTATAGGGTTGTTTTTTGCTCTAGTGCCAGCACATGTCTTGACTCATTTCTTACTACAAGGTGAATCCAAGTTATTCAATTTCATATCATTTCACATGTATGTCCTTTCTTACAAGTACAATATAGGGTAGTTGATGAATACCGGTTGGACCATAATGACCAAAGTAGGTGGCAGGAGGAAACCAGATCTTTGTTAATGAGAGGCAAAATGGGGAGGACCAAGGTGATAAGATGTGGCATGAGGATAATCAGGAAGTATGACAGGACAATATCTGAAAATGGTGGCAAGGTAAAGTTGGTCCCATTCAAATTATTGTTCAAATAGTGTCTTTGCATTACATTTTAAATATTTCAAATAATCTCACAATTTTTTTTTCTGTTGGTATGTAATTATGTTAATAATATTATGACCACTAATTTCCATGTAGGATTGTAGCCACAGCTGGGGTCTACACACACACACACACTTCTGAAAGAAGGTAAAACCAACAAAATAAAATCAGTGAAGGAATGGATCAGTAGGAACTACCATTCTGGTTCTAGCACTGTTTTTTACAGTATGGGAATTGGGTTATCAGGAATATTACATGTCAGGATGCCATGAAACATAAACTTCAACAATAATGAAAATCTCAGGATGAGTTCATCAGATGCTTAGCCCAAGAGCAGAGCTCCATATGAAATTACATTTTCTGTTCTTCTGTGTTGTCCAGTAAGTGTTGAATACTACTAAATAAGGCTAATGGTTTGTCCAACTCTAATAATATACATATATATGGACTATTTCTTCACTTGATATTAAAATCCTAAATCAATTGTTTGGTAAATCTTTTGAATCCACCCTATACTAGTAGTTAAATTACATCCTGTGGTAAAATAGATAAAATAAAAATAACAGGGCTGGTGATAAAGGAGTCCACGATGACTATAATTAGTCAATGAGCTAGAGGAGCAAATACTTTGTCAACCAATGTGAACTTCTGCAATTGAATAGAATATACATAGAGAAGAAATGAACCAATAAAAAAGTCAAGCATCAGACCAGAGGATTAGCACAATAACTTGCAAGCTTATCTGAAAGAACCTCCACTCCACCAGCCTCCAAAACTGTAAGTTTGCTCTTAGCATGAGAAGAAGAAATGATAGCAAGCAAACTTAAGGCAACTGTTCCTTCCAAAAACTTTGCTGGATTAGGTAAATCATATTCGTCATCTTCATGATGAAACACATTTCTTTCTGTAAAATTTTTGCCACCCCAGGCTTTGTCATCTGGGGATATGGACATTGGTTGTTGTTTCAACATATCAACCAGGGCATAAACAAGCTTCTGTAAGAGTCCTGGTGCATCTAGAATGACCAGTGACTGCCTCCTGTGCTCCTTCATAGCACAAATGAGAAGAGCAGTCCCACCAATTCTTACTTCCATGCTATGCGAGTTCATAACCCTCTGTGCAAGTGAAACTATGGACTGTGGCTTACCTGCCAAATGCTCACCAAGTACAAGAGGGTGATCCTGGAGCCTCGAAAGGATTTCAATAGCCTTATCTTGCTCCGTGGGAAGACCTACAGCTAGAGTTTGAACCAATGGCTCCAAGGTTGCTGGAGCCTCAACTAGGGCTTTGCAACTGCAATGTGAATATAAGAAGTTAACACTATATTTTATTTTGACCAACATAGCTAGCACATCAAGTGAATCTGAAATAGTCCCAGCCATTCCAATGTGTGATAAAGAATCTGCAAGTGCATGAACTATAAAACGACATTGAGAACTTTCCATGAGAACATCACTGACAGGAAAGTGATTCAATAACTGATTCAGTGCTCGAGAGGAATTCATCTTGCCTTCAGGTGTTCCTTCTCCTAGAACTCTCAACAAAGCTGATAACACATCTTCTGCCAGTACTTCTCCAGCAATCTGTGGATCTGAGAGCAGATTTGCCAAAGCAGCAACAGCAGTTTCAGCGGCATCTATTGTTGATGTTTTAGCCATCTTAATGAGAGGCTCAACATTACCCTCTGTGATGTAAGGCATCTTATTAGCAGCTTTAGCCTTGGTTGGACGGGATAATGCACCCAAAGCTCGAGCTGACTGTGTTGCAACAACTTGATCATTGCTAGTCAAAAGCTTCATACAAGGATGGACTATTTCATCAGTGGCCAGGCTGTCGCAAATATCTTGACGGACACTGAATAAATCAGCTAGAACAGAAGCAGCACATTCTTGAGTTTCTTCATTGGATGAGTTAAGAGCGTCCACCAGAGATCTAAGTCCTTTGTTGGCAGGTGTCCCTTTCTGTACTAAGTCCTTATATGAAGCTATTGTAAGCACATGACCCAATACTATAATAGCATGTGTCTTGGAACTAAGATTATCATCACTAACTAGAAGGGCTAACAGTTGATTAATGGTGGCAGAGTCAACATAATTTATTAGCTTCTTGAGCGTCTCCACAGATGTTTCTTGCGCCTTTTGACTGCTAGTATTCAATAGCCACAAGAGAGCTGGAACAGCCCCAGCGCTCTCAACACAAGCACGAATGTCATCACTGTGACAGCACAAGTTCCACATAACATGGACTGCATCCTCCTTTGCTTTCTGGGATCCAATTTCCAATAGTTGCACCAGAGGAGGGATTCCACCAGCAGCTGTAATTGCCCATTTGCTGTCATCCACTTGGTCGGTCAAAATCGCTAGCAAAGAAACTGCATATTCCTGGTGTTGCTCACTGGAAAGTCCCAGCAGCGCTATTAGTAGTTGAATGCCCTCTCTCTCTCCAAGCGCCCCCCATATTCCAACTTTATCACAACACAATTTTGCGAGTGAAAGAACAAGATAATCTCGCACATCAGCAGAAGCCATGGTTATTAACCCAACAAGCACCCTTTTTGCATCTGAATGATCAATTCGATAGGAAAGTGAAACATTGCCATACAGGCTGGCCAAAGCCTCAAGAACACTATCCTGAACCAGTTTATTATTATCTCTGGATTTAAGTAGATTCATCAAAATTTCCTCAATCTGAATTGGATCAAATGCCCTTTCTTCCTTGCTCTCAAAAACCATCAAAGAGTATGCAAGAGCACCAGTTATATCAGCAACAGGAATAGCAAGGCGACGGGTTTGGGACAGCTCTCCAAGATAAAGTATAAGAGATGACATGCCACTGCATATATTTGCTAAAGCACAGAGAGCATGCCTTTGTAGAGAATGACCAGACTCTCCTTGCATGGACTCCTTTGAAGGCGCTACCACTGCTCCAATTAAAATTGGAAGACCACCTGCATCCACCATGGCTTTCTTAGCCATAGTTGACTTCGACGACAAGACTTCTAAAGCATCGGCAGCACTAGCGCACACAGAAATATCATTGTCTTGTCCTAGAAGTTGGAGAAGGGCTTTAACAGCTCCAGCATCTATGACCTTGGGAATACTGTCATTGAATGCTGAGACCAGACGAGCCAAGAGGGAAGCGGCATTCGATTGGGCAGCTGTGTTACCAGACAACAGAAGCCCTGTAATTATCTCCACACCTCCAGCTTCAAGTGTGGCCCTCCAGTATCCATCCTTGTCTCCACAAAGATTCCTCAATGCTCCAGTAACAAATCTTTCAACCACGTGGTCTTGCTTAATATTGGGATTAAGCAGATCCCAGAGGGTAGGCACAACGCCTTCAGTGACAAATATTTTCATGCCAATATGATCGTTTGAAAGACCATCTGAAGACACCTCGAAGATAGCTTCAGCTGCTGCCTTCCTTGCCTCCAAATATTCAGATTTCAAAAGAGAAAGTAATGGCGGTATGCAACCCCCCAAAAGGACCTTAACACGCAAGTCACCTTCCTTGCAGAGTGCACTAAGAATGGTGGCAACATTTACCTTTGCTTTTGGCGTCCCATTTCTGAGAACTGAGATCAACAATGGCATGGCCTGAGAATGGGTTCCAATTGAAGCCCTACCATCTTTCTGTTTTTTTGCAATTGCAAGCAAGTGTGCTGTTATTAGCTCTTTCTCTTTTGGGGAGGATGAATTTGCATGAAGCTGCTCCAAGAAACGAGCAACACTACCAATGGTATCCTCAGGATCATCCATACCATTTGATTCACTATAGAAAAGACAATAGATGCCAAGAATTGTAAGTTGTTGCCGTTAGCTACCAACATTGAGAGAAAAGCAAAAGAAAGAAAGGTATCAAACAAGTATTCTAGTAGAACACAAGCTTATAACGGATAAAATAAAAGTAAATACATAGATTCCTATAAAGTGAGTCCACAAACAGTATACCGAGATTGAGAAGATGCGGAAGAAGGTGCAGGAGAAAGTTCGCGATGCTCAAGTGTACCAATCTTCGACATCAATGCTAGCTCTCACTTTCCTTACTTTCCTCTTTCAGACCCTGCAGATTGGAAAATCAGATTGTTAAAACTTGATGTTTAGAACACCCAAAAGTGACTGCAATACCACTTGAAAGGGACCAATTCTCCAAATATAACCAAGAATTAGGACGACTGCATTTACAGATAGTTCGGGACAAAAATTAGATTAAAAAAACGAGTGAAATTACCAGAAGAAACTTCAATCTTTCTTCATTCACAGATGGGGTTTAAGCGTAACCAAAATCTGAAGCATAAGTTACCGTCAGAGCGACATCTCGCAGTAGAAACTCACCACGAATGCTACAAGGAACTCTCTCATACGAAAGCTAGATTCAACTTTATCACATAGATCCAGACCAACAACTGCCGAAATAGAACCAAGGAGGGTGGAGCCAAATCAGATCTACTCCTCCTCAGGAGGCGACCCAAATTACAGCACTATCCACCTAAATTACACAAAAGGGGGCAGATCCAGGAGTTCCACAGGAGGCTCAGAATTGAGCAACCATCCAGCCAAAGCCACAGAAAATAGGTGGGTGAGCGGTTTCGCTGAAGAGAAGTGGAATCGAGCATGAAACTGGCGATCTAACGCATCTCATTGGCGTTGTAACCGAGGGAAGAAAAAAAAATACCACGGCAACTCGAATCATGAGCAGGAAGGCGAGGAGATTGCGCTGCAAATGTCGAACGGACGCCAAATGTCGCTTGGCTTTTCGCAGTCCACCCACCGCCACGCCGTGGTACGGACCTTGGCGTGGGTTACGGATCGCCGCCACCACAACTGGGGAGGCGGCCACCAACCAGTATACGATCGACGAACCACTCGCCTTAACACCCAAATGAAATCTTTGGTTGAGGAAAGAAAAGCGAGCAGCACTCGCAGCAACCAGTACCGCTACCACAACTGGAGGAAGGCTTGAGGACGACAACACATGACCAAGAACAGGAATGGAACTCTCCGCTCGGGCTGAAAAATGTTTTTATATTATTATTGGTTCATCCAGAAGGGAAAAAAAAAACACAGAAGAAATTATTGTTATTGGCGGAATTTTCGAAGGTTTTGTGGGGACTAAATACCTTTATGTAAATAGGTCATTTGGAGAAATTATTTCCTTTTATCAAAATAGTATTCGCCTAAATTTTAACATAAACAATAACAGAAATTTATGAATATAAATATATATATATATAATTAAAATAAAATGGATTTTAATTTTTTTTAAAGGAAACATTATAAATAAACATAGGACTTTTTAATACCTCGTTATGTACTTTGAGAGATGTGGGATGCAAGCTTAAATAATTAATTCTCTTCTGGATTTTAATGAGGCCTAATAAGATGCGCATGAACATTTGATTTTGTGCGATCTTAAAAGTTATGGGAGATAATTCCAAACTCTATGTTATTTTATTAGGAAGAGACCAAGATTGAAGAGGGTAAGGAATTAAAATTGATTAAATCTACTGATGCTTTTAATAATTTTATTTGGAGTATATATATAAATATGATTTGTCATGAATTGTGCAATTAAATACTTAGTAACACAACAATGTACTTATAAATAGTGATGGTGAGAGATATTATATTTCTGAATTACTCATCATAAGTGTTTATGAGTTACTTTGACAGTCAATAAAATGTATTAGTATGTGTACTTATATATCAAGACACTCCTTATATATATATATTTTGTGGATAATCATTTCATAAGGATAAATGTTTATTATTAATTATTTACTTTTTTATATGTATATGATTAATAATAAAGTTCTACGTATTAATGAGTATATTAGTCTTAAAACAGTCTTTGATCGGATAGATATCTAGAGAGGACATGGATATCTAGATCAATGTTGAGTATGACTGGGTCGAGAGAGGCCGAGGGATGAATATCTAAGTTATACTTGGGGTGCCTTGAGTTTAGAGGTATACTAGACACGACCCGCTTAAGAGGAAACTACATATTAAGTATCATTAGTCATTCCTCTTATGAACGAGTGTAACTGATCTTTTAACTTGAGACATTCATTTATTCTATGCATGGAGTTATGTACTTTGACGTCGTTAAAAACAGCCTTTAATCGGACTGCAATTGACATGGTAGTTGGGTGTGTGACAAAGCATAGAGAGAATAGTATTGAATAAATAGAG
>JBBPFP010000046.1:574420-585097 GCA_037974795.1 Kaempferia galanga | reverse complement strand
AAAATGCCTACATTATACTAGAAACAGATAGGTCAATGATGGGCTGAGGAGGTATCTGTAAATGGAAAACAAGACCCCCGAAATATTGAAAGAATCTTTGCATATGCTCATGGTAAATTTCCAATAGTCAAATTTGTTATTGATGCTGAAATTTATGCTGCATTGAAAATCCATTTCCTTGATAAAATGGAAATCACATTGAGGACTAACAAGCCATCTCGAGTCCGGTGGATCACATTTACTGATTATATTACTGCCACTGGAGTTAAGGTAAATTTTGAACATATAGATGGAAAACTTAATGTCCTTGCAGATACGCTATTCACACTCGTGGGCGCTCAAGAAACTATGGTCGTATTAACGGTTGGTGGTATATCCATTCCTGAAGAGGAGGCATCCTATTCTAATAGATTCCCACTTTTGAACGAATATGAAGACTTAATAGAGGAGACACTGCAAAGTATTATTCATCCGCCAGACCATGACAAACGAAATCAAATGGCCAGGATTAAAGACAAAGCAATTAGAAATGTGCTCGAAAGGATGCGTGATTTAGAGCTTATCTTGCAAATGAAGGAATATGATTTTTCACGTCGCAAATATAAGACCCCAAATACTGATGATTACTGGCATCTTCATCTGGAGGAGGTAAAGCAAAGTCGAAGGGACATGTTCATTGAAATGCAACGTATGCAACGTGTTGGGACTGAAATCCGTATGGTCCCCCCTTAAAAGCATGGTGAGCCCAAAGCATAAATCATTTGAGCCTCGGGGAGCCGATCCTTTATGATCCAGAAGGAATCTGCTTTTTCAAAAGTATGTGCTGTAAAGTAAGAAATAAGCATGCAGAATCTGATTTCTGAAGGCATGCGTTGTAAAGTATCTGCTTTTTCAAAATATGTATTGTAAAGTATTAAGAGTGCGTTGTAAAGGCAGGAAGAGAATCCTCTTTTGAGGGGCGATGGGGCTAAGAAAGAGGACCCGCCTTAGGAGCTGATTAACCCTTCCTATTTATAAATATTTGGTTTGAACGAAGATTTGAGCAAGCCTGAGAAATACCAAGCTTCTCATTTCTTGAGCCTATTTTACTCTAAGCCTGTTTGTGTGAACTTACTCTTCAGTGGAAAATAAATTCTCTGGGTACTATCCTAGGTTTTATTTTAATTTCCTGAAGAGCGATCCTATTTTGCTATTACATAACAGAGTCTCATGCATTTTCTTACCTTGCAACGGGAACGTATCTTGGTTTGATAATCATCGTAATTGTTTTTTTAACCAAAAGAGCAACTATTTAGGAAACTAAGAAAGAGTTTATAAAGAATGAAGTGGTTAGAAAATTTAATTCCACTCGTAATAAAATCATGAGAAGAAATACTTGAGGAAATAGACAACTATGAATTTGTACAAGTAACTCAGATGAGTTCTGATAATTTAAATAAATATATTATTAGGGGTGTGTAAGTGTAGTTAGAAGAAAAGAAATATATTTTGGGAGCTGTTATATTTGAAGTATTTTGCTCATTCGATATAATTTAGATGTAATGCATGTTCAAAATTTTTTCCCAATAATATCTTAATATTGTGATGAATGTGTTGAGATTGAAAGGTTGCAAATATAATCCCACATTGGAAACACATGAAAAAAATCATGAGTTTAAAAGAGGAAGATATCTCCATAAATATGAGGGCTTTTGGGTACAACCCAAAAATAAAACTATGAGGGTTTAGACCTAAAGTAGATAATATCTTACCATTAGGTAGATATCTAAATTTTTTTTTTGTCTTAATAATAGCTTAAGACTGATATTGACCTCAAACAAATAAAGTAGGGGCTCTCATGTCTATATCATGACGACCAGTCACCAGGCAAGAAGTCTTGGTGGACAACCAGGTAGAGAATTGGACCGAGGGGTAGGAAGACCTGATGGATCGAGAATTGGACATCAAACAAATAGATTTTCCGCTGGAGGGGGCTTGTGCTCCTTCAGTTGAGGAGGTGATTGTTGGGGTTGCAATGTTATAAATAAAGTCCCACATTAGAAACACATTATGTGAATTCTTTTGAACATAATAGTTGTAAGGTTACTATCTCAAAGCTCTAGATTTTCATACTCAAGTGCTCAACAAGCTCTCTGGTGCTTTACTACTTAACTTGGAGTAATCTTTTGAAGAAAGGAAGTAAACTCTCAATATAATTGTAAAAGCCCTCTTCTTCTTTGTTTTTTTTTTTTAAATATTACTCAAGGTTTCCCCATCTTCAAATTTAATCTGAGAAGGAAAAAGTTTAGTGGACTCAGAGTGGACCTTTAGATTAGTCTCTCAAGAAAGTAGATACCAAGCAAATCAAAGGTGCTAGTGTTTTATTGCATTTTGCTTCAAGTTTTCGCTACAAATCAAAATTGAAGTAGCAAAATGAGGTATTCACCCCCTCTCCCTCTAGCTCTCATGGTCCTAACAATCTATAGCTAAGAGTTTTAAATATTTAGAATCATTTTTACAAAAGGATAGAGGGATTGAGAGAGATATTCTATATAGATATAAACGTAATAGTTGAAATAGAGGAGATCGTCAAGTTTTCTTTATGATAATAAATTACATCTACAACTTAAAGAAAAGTTTTACAAAATGCCGATCATACTTGAAATATTATATGATGCTGAATATTGGGCTATGTTGCGAGCGCATGAGCAGAAGATGAAAGTTATAGACATGAGGATGTTAAAATGGATGTGCAACATAGAAGGATGAGCAAGACAAAAAAAAATATTAAAAAGAAAGTCGGGGTTACACATATTGAGGAAAACTCTGGGAGATATGTTTACGATGGTACAAACATATACCTAGACAATTAATAAATGATAGGTGATGTAAAATTATAACAAATGTCCATAACAAACGAAGAAGATGAAAACTTAGTTAGCAACAATAAAATAAGATAAAGTTTATTTAAATATAGATGATCAGTAGGGATATAACACAATGGTGTAGAAATATCTATATAGCGGGTCTCACCTATCAGGCTTTGTTGTTATTGTTGTTGTATTTGTTAAATTTATTTCTAATATTATTGTTGTAATTTTCTAATGTGATTTAAAATAAAATACTAATTTTTATTTATTCAGTTATTATTTTATTAAATTTAAACTATAATGATCTCTAGTTGAGCACCATGGTGAACTTGAATTCAGTAAAAACACTAATAAGTAACAAATTTAATTAGACAATAATTATATGTTAATCCTAAATTAATAACCAAACTTTTCTATCCCTGTCGTTGCTAACATATAAAATCGACTCAAATCAAAATTTTCTATCCATATAATTGCTAACATGTAATCACTATTAGCAGATAGAATTAAATTATACACATCCGTAATCGATCGTAGATCCTTCAGTTCATTAATCATTGCCTACTTCAATTTAATTTCTTAACTTTTTTATATAAAAGTGATATCGAAACATGAACATGACCAAATGTTTATTCTCATCTTATCACTATATAAATTTGAACCTATGAATGAAGAAAGACACTGAGAGAATGGTTTTTTAGTATTAATAACTAGCTACGAGGTGTCTCCACGTTACGTTTGATGTGCCACTACTCTATTTCAGGCAGAAGAATAAACTAACCTTGATTTGAAATCTTGTAACATTTCTATGTGTCAGTACTTGAATTTCACAAGTAAATATGTTAATATTTGTGTATCTGCGTGGAGATTTTAACTTCAGAATTAGAATATTGGAGGTGTTACTATATGCTTTAATTGGTGTAATTTGTAACCAGTGAGTTAGATAAAATTATTCAGGTCAGGGGATATTAAATTTGAGATTATTAATTTAATTTTATAGAAATTTTTTTATCAATTATCAAGATAAATTAGAAAGTATTCATGACGGGTAACCTAGAAGCTTAGTATCTCTTAGTTGCGCGCCCCATTTAGAGGAAAAATCTATACAAATACACCGTAATTGAGTATCAAATTGTATGTGCCTATGTGACATGGTATTGAGCACCTGATTTAGAAGAATTATATATACACACACGAGATCATCAACAATAAAATAACTATAAATATTGTCAAACTACATTAGTGGATAATTAACAACAAATGACTCGCAACCATGCTATGCGGAGAGTATGGTTCCTTGCTTAAAGCACTAATTACTGCAATCAATACTGGTACTCACCTAAGTAGCTAGGAAGGGTACCTTCTTCACTTTACGATGAGTTATAAATTGATCTTATAATTTATTTTTTTCACTTGATCTAAAAATAGACGGTAAAAAATATTTAAGGATAATCACATTTTAGTATAATAGAAAGGGTACCTCCTTTATTTCTTCTTCTTTTTTTCTCCAAATGAGATTCGCAACTAAGGGGCATTGGATTTCTGATCACCCGTAATGAGTGCTTCCTGATTTATATATCTTGGTAGTCGATAGAAAACTTCTAGAGAATCAAACCGACCACTCTAAAAATAATTAATAAGGCTAGTCAAGTTTATCATGAAAATTAAAAAGAACCGCTTAGGGCTATGCAAAGGGTCATCTCCCCTCCACTCAACCTCAAGGGCCTCGGAATTTGGATTCATAACTTGCATGTCAGCCATGGACATGGCAGAAGCCCTTGAGGGGGAGCGAAAGGTAAATGATCCTGAAGTTTAATTGATCCAACCACTCCCTAATTACATGCACTCTTGGATCTTGAACTTAAACAGCTTACTCTGTCTATATTTATAGACCTCCGTATATCTCAAGAAAACAGTAGCTAGATAGCTAGCTGCAACTGATCAACTCCAATCATGCATGCACTAAGCTGGCTAGCGAATCAGATCCTCCCATCGACGTCCTGTTTTCGAGTCAACTCGGAAAGATCACATGAAGATATATGACTTGGATATATAGAGGTGGCTCGTCCATATATTGAAGAGGTGTCATGAACATTAATTTGACTTTGGGACACTGAAGAGGCGAGTATATAACAATGTTGGCCCAATCATGGAATAAAGGTTCGAGGATTAGATCCTTGTCGCCCAGCAAGTTCGTCCACAGAGAATAAAAGGTCAAAGTGGATAAGGTATTCGTCCTGGTTGGAGAATTAATACGTGCCGGAGATACTTTTCTCCACGTGAAGAGTCTAAGACATTTGATAACTAAAAGAATTATTAGAGGAATATACAACGACTGTATGGAATTGAACTTGATATCAACACTAAAATCTTGGAAGTAAATTGTATACATGATTTTTATTTATTTATTTATTAAAAAAGGTGGAGTTAATGTGACTGGCATGATTCGGCAAAATGGCCAAGAAACATTAAAACCTGCCACGCCCAGAAAAGATATACACACCCATTTGAATTCAACAATTCCAAATGCCAAAACACCATGCATCATAACGCGAGCGAGGAGATCATTTTCAGGGGCGAGGTAGTTGCTAATTTACGGCCTTCATTAATTAAAAGTTCTGTTTGCACAACAATAACCGTAATCGAATAAATTAAGATTACGCCGATGTGGTAGAAATCTAGAGATCCGTGGCATTCAATGCTGCCGGACGATATGGAAATTCGACCCACAGCTCGGACCTGCTTCGGGCGGCCGTACAGATGCGGGGCTTTTACTACGAGGCGCAAACTTACGCGGCCGCGTTTAATGCGATGCCGTTCTGGTTGATGGCTCCGAGGTGGGTGCACGTCAACGACCCACATTGATTGCTCCTGCCTCCTCCTCCTCCTCTCTCTCTCTCTCTCTCGTCTTTCGTCTGCAAACGAACCGAATTTTTTTTAGGATGATCTAGGGTTTAGTACAGAAGATGTAAGATCTAAAGTTTAAATCTTAATATATATTAGAGTTAAGCGTCTTCTTAGTTATTATTTTAAGTACTAGTTATCACTCATAATTTATCTTGTTGACCTTGAAATGAATTGACAAAGGCTGGGATGAACAGAATCACAGTTTACCACCACGATCCGAACTGCATCGCACATGTCCGGCTCGTGTTCCACAAGGCAAGTGGGGTGATTATTATTATTACTATTGCAGTCAGCCTCACTGAGTTGTTGTTCAATGCCCCGGCTCTCACTGCTCATGATTGCGCCAAATGTTTCATGGAAGAATGATCCTTAGCTCTCTCATTTTCAATGTCAATCTCCGATGATGAATGGCTTTAACATATGGTTTTGAGACCGGAATCAATTACAATCATAGAGTTGTTACACAGAACGTCAATCCCTCACCAACCTTGGCAAATTTGTCAAGGCAGCCTATTAAGTTAGTTAGGTTAGGTTATAGATTCAGTAGGGGTGGTTTTCAGCATCAAAGTACTGGCCAATTTCCATTCGAGTAGAATTGTATTGATTGTTCATAATTTAAGATAAGAATGAGCTGTTAATGCAAGCGAGAAAAGCAGGAGGATGAGTCTTGGAATAATTGCCACTCCACCATGTTCCATCGATCAAAAGCTCAAAGCAGAGAGTAGCACAGCATCATTAAAGAGAAAGAAAAAGGGACGAGTGAACAACCCAGCTGCTCTCTTTGTCTCTCCCACTCTGTTCGGTTCCTGTAAGAACGTGTTGGCTTTATCGAGGCCGAGGGACACCATCATGGTGATTCATGCATTGTGCTCCGTTGTCAACTTTCACCGAGCTTTTTCCCCTTGAGTAGAGAATGGCTAAATAGTGCCATTGTTGTTGCTGTTTGTAGCAGAGGATGTGGAACCTTCTCTGTTTCCTGGGACTGTTCCTCTTCCTCTGGCCCTTGCTGGCGGAATTCGCCGCCCTGAACGACGACGTGCTCGGCTTGATCGTATTCAAGGCCGACATTGTGGATCCCCTCTCCAAGTTGGCGTCTTGGAATGAGGACGAGGACGACCCGTGCGCATGGACGGGCGTCAAGTGCGGTCCGGGGGGCAACCGCGTGATCGAGCTGTCTCTGGCCGGCTTCTCCCTCTCCGGCAGGATCGGACGCGGACTCCTCCAGCTCGCGGCCCTTCAAAGCCTTGACCTTTCGGGCAACAACCTCTCCGGGAGCCTCTACCCCGGCCTCCTCCAGCTCGCTTCCCTCCGGGTCGTCGACCTCAGCGGCAACAATCTCTCAGGGACGATTGCCGATGAGTTCTCCGAGCAATGTCGGTCATTGAGGTCCCTCTCGTTGGCGAAAAATGCCCTTTCCGGAGAGATCCCTCGGAGCATCGGCTCTTGCTCCACCTTGGCGGCCTTGAATTTGTCATCGAACCGGCTCTCGGGTTCTTTGCCAAGCGGCCTCTGGTCCCTATTTGATCTTCGAACCCTAGACCTTTCCGACAATGCCCTAGTTGGAGAGATACCAAAGGGAGTTAGTCGACTATACAGCTTAAGGTCGATCAGATTGAGAGGAAATCGCTTCGCCGGCCGATTGCCGGATGACCTAGGCGACTGTTTGCTGCTGAGGCACCTCGACGTCAGTGCGAATTTACTCACCGGCGAAATTCCCGAATCCATTCGGAAACTCACATTATGCCGCCGTTTGTCCCTGGGCTCCAATTTTTTCGCCGGGCCAGTCCCAGCGTGGATTGGGGAAATGAAGAACTTGGAGTTCCTTGATTTGTCTGCCAATTGGTTTTCTGGCAGAATCCCCGAGTCGATCCGCGCTTGCAGAAGCTTGAAAAACTTGGATTTGAGTTGCAACTCGCTGACTGGAAATCTCCCGCCATGGATGTTCGAATTGGAGTTGACTGAGCTTTCGGTTTCAGGAAACAGAATGAGTGGATTCATCTCAGGAGCTGCTGATGCGGCCGGTGGTCGGTTTCTAAGTCATCTAGATTTGTCAGGGAATGGTTTCTCCGGCGGAATTCCCTCGGCTCTCGGTACCTTTCTAGGCCTGAGATTTGTGAACCTTTCTAGGAATTCATTTTCAGGTTCTATACCTGCTGCTGTGTTGGCGCTGGAGAAAGTGGAGGTTCTTGATCTTAGTATGAACATGATCAACGGAAGCATTCCGCCGGAGATTGGGAAGGCAGTGTCCCTGAAGGAGCTCAGTCTCGAGAAGAATTCTCTGACTGGAGGAATCCCGGCGCAGATAGGGAATTGCTCGTCCCTCAGAATTCTGTAAGTATTTAATTTCTCTTTGCCTTTGTCGTGTCCATGGTTGACTTTTGATTCATCGTTACAACTAACTGCCTGCAATTCAATTGATTTCTTTGTTTCTTTCAGATTATTGTCGCAGAATAATCTGACAGGTCCTGTACCTCCCACGGTATCCAATCTCACCGACCTTGAGATCGTGGATCTTTCGTTCAATAGATTGAGTGGCAACCTCCCAAAGCAGCTTTCCAATCTTGCCCGTCTCAACTGGTTCAACATATCCCACAATCTCTTCTCCGGCCATCTTCCCGCCGGAAACTTCTTCAATACCATCCCGCTTTCTTCCATCTCGGAAAACCCCGGACTCTGCGGCTCAGCAGGCAATCGCTCCTGCCGCAACACTGTTCTCCCGAAGCCAATTGTCCTCAATCCCAACTCGTCCAGTTCGCCTCCGAATGCCACACTCTCATCCGGCAGCATTCGCCACAAGAAAATCATACTCAGCATATCCGCCCTCATCGCAATTGGAGCTGCTACTGTGATTGCTCTCGGTGTGATCACCGTCACCATCCTCAACATGCGTGTGCGCGCCGCCTCCCCTGGTTTCCATTTGCCTGCTGCCCCTGCCCTCTCCGACGGCTACTACAGCAACTCTCCTGCAAGCGACGTGACCTCTAACAAGCTTGTTATGTTCTCAGGGGACGACGACACTGCAGGTTTTTGTGCCGGAGCTCATGCGATTCTAAACAAGGACTGCGAACTGGGCCGCGGCGGCTTTGGTACCGTTTACAAGACAAATCTCCAGGATGGAAGGCCCGTGGCTATCAAGAAGCTTACGGTTTCGAGCCTGGTGAAGTCGCAAGTAGATTTTGAAAGGGCAGTTAAAAAGCTAGGAAAATTGAGGCATTCTAATCTGGTGGCTCTGGAAGGGTACTATTGGACTCAATCCTTGCAGCTCCTCATATATGAGTTCGTCTCGGGTGGGAATCTGTACGAGCACCTCCATGAATGTTCCAACTCAAGCTCCCTCTCGTGGCAAGAACGCTTCCATGTGATTCTTGGGATTGCGAGAAGTTTAGATTACCTCCACCGGCTGAATATCATCCACTACAACCTGAAGTCGAGCAACGTCCTTATTGATGGCTCCGGCGAGGCCAAGGTTGGAGACTATGGATTGGCCAAATTGTTACCGACGCTCGATAGATACGTGCTCAGCAGCAAGATTCAGAGTGCTCTTGGGTATATGGCACCGGAGTTTGCGTGCCGGACAGTGAAGATAACTGAAAAATGTGATGTCTATGGATTCGGGGTGTTGGTCTTGGAGATCATCACGGGAAGACGGCCGGTTGAGTACATGGAGGATGATGTGGTGGTGCTCAGTGATTCGGTAAGAGTTGCACTAGAAGCAGGAAGAGTGGATGAAGTAGTGGGTGGAAGGTTTCCGATGGAGGAGGTTGTGCCGGTGGTGAAATTGGGACTGGTCTGTACATCGCAAGTCCCATCAAGCCGGCCTACCATGACTGAAGTTGTTCGTATTTTGGAGTTGATCATGTGCCCACAGGAGAGCCATGAGGAGGAGCTGACTTGAGCTTTGAGATCTTTTGCCCACTTTTCTTTCATTTTTTTTTTCTTGATAGCTAAGACGAAGCTAACAGATCATGGAAAAATGCAAGGAAAATGGATTCTGACGTGAAAAAGGGAATCTGATTTCTCCTTGCTAGTATGAGTTTAATTCACATGTCCTTGATCTTTTGGGAACTTCCTTCTTCCTTTTCATGTGCTAGCTAGTTTTATTTATTTATTTATGCTCCTTATTTCCTTTTCATGTTGTTTGTTGCAGCAATGGAAGAATATCGAAATTTTGAAGGCTTGGTTGATGATGGGGGAATGGGTGTTTTCCAGCAAATTGTTTTAGAAAGTATCGATTAAGTAAAAAATTGAAGTATGTGTGTATATTTAAAAGAAGAAACAAATTTACTTAGAGAAAAATTCAGTCATCAAACCTATTTCACTAGCAAATCGTGCAGGTCCAGTCGAGTATGTTCTTCCACAAAACAGATTCTGGCCCACAGATATGTGAATATTCATTTCATTTAAGCAATTTAATAGGCAAATGCTACGTATTGTTAGTTTCTCGATCTCGTTTCCGGGCCCCAAGATATTCCTCAATCTATGTCCCTAACCAATTCGACACATATTGATTTGTTTAATTATTGACTGCACTAAAAAAAATTTTTGATTTTAAATTTTTGTGTGTGCTTAATATTATAACTTAACCTTTAAATTTTAAAGGTAAAATTTTATTAACATAACTGAAAATTTAATAAAAAATAAATAAAAATATCAAAAAAATTTTGAAACTGCATGGTTGTGGATGGCGTCTGTAGCTAACCGTCTACAGGATAATTTTTCATTCATAGATGGCGTCCACAGGATAATTTTTTTTTTTGTATATATATGTATATAGATATAACTACTATAATTTAATGTTTGGGTATTTTATACAATCAAATGAATAAAGAGATGGACTCAATCTAATTAATTTCACATGGGTGGGCTTAATCTTCATAAAGTAGGCTTACACTTAATTAACATACACCCACACAACTAATTA
>JBBPFP010000046.1:527059-539445 GCA_037974795.1 Kaempferia galanga | reverse complement strand
AATAAGAGAGAGTAAAATTCTTATTTTAAGGGTTAATAGGGAATTGAAACAGTTGAAAACTTATATAAAACTATAGAATTTAATTTCAATTCCAATAGGAATTTCATAAGTTTCCAAACACCCTGTTAAACATTGCTGCTTGTTCTACTGAACTAAACTAGTTCCTCAGTACATTTGCCAATCTAACTAGTTCCTCAGTACATTTGCCAATCTGAATCTGAGCATAATCCCGACGACAGTAACAATTTCTCCCAGAACTTTGTGTTAATTTACATGTGCCAATCTTCTTTCTAAATGGGGAAATATAGGACGGTCTCGATGTGGTGGCTGCCTTGGATGTGACGGTACTATAAGAGAGATGATACACATCTCGAAATTTCATCTCAACACACACATCACTGATGGGGCCTACTGGGCTCCACCAGTGATGTGTGTGTTGAGAGGAAATTTCGAGATGCAAATTTTGAGATGAGTATCATTTCTCGTACTATAATAGGTGATGTGATCATGCAGGACGGTCTCGAAGGAGCCCTTACCTGAGGATTATCATTTTTTCTGATATAGTAGTTTGGTTTCAAAATATTAGAGAGAGAAAGAAATTAAAAGTTTCGTGAAGGCAAAGAGAACAGAATTGGCACTTAACAAAAGTAAATGAATCAATGAAATCTTCCAGTTAAGTACAGATAAATAAATTAAATAAATTATGGGGTTTCATTTGAGCAACAATAATACATTTAGGAAGTGAGATAATCCGTGGGCAATCGATTCCATATTTATACGCGACAATATCATTGCTCGAACCATCTGACCAGTCCCGCAACGGGCAATAATAACCGGAATACTCATTAATGGTCACAATCAATTGAGTGATGTATTATTTCAGCCGTTTCTCGACTTGTTTGTCGTATTGCCGGCGAGGGTTCATGCGCTGATGCCGGTGTTGTGTGGGCTTGCTCGTCGCGTATAATGCTGGGCAAAAGATCCCTGATTTGTCCGCCTTGCAGATTTTATTTTTTCTTCACAAGGGCAGTGCAAAGCTAACTGATCCGTGATGTGGCCAAAGGGTTTGTAATTGTCACAAAACTAATACATTAAATTTATCAGGTTTACTTACCCAGTTAATAAATCAATAAGTCGAACACAAGTTCCGGTAATTATTATCAAAGATTAAATTGGAAATATTCGAAGTGTAGGTAGAATGTAGCCAGATTCAAATTTAAACTTGACGACAACATTGAAAGCCTGATTCCGAACTCCAAGGACAGGAAGGCTGGAGAGGAAAACAGGGGCAGTGTCTTTCAATTACAGAATCAGATTGTTGCGGATCTCCTGCAATTCCTTTTTATTTTGCCATGCTCCAAAACCATCCAATGGCATGCCTTCCCATTCGCACGGGCTCCAGGAGCTGCCCGATTATGGAAATGGCTGATGAACACCAGCAAGGTTACAAAGCAAGTGGATCCGATCAAGCTCGTCTTCCGACGACCAACCAAGAAGTTCCTGCGTATTTCTACCCACGGACGTACCCTCCTTCTGTTTGGTTATTGAATATCAGCTGTCGGTCCTCTGCCGTTTGGGATTCAAATTACTGAGCGAAATATTGAGATGGCCGAGTCTTGAGGTGAAGGCTGAGGCGGACGTTGAGAGAGAGAGAGAGAGAGAGAATTATTTTGAAGTTCGAATCGATCTCACTCTGGCGACGAGACGAAGCAACCCTTCACTGCCGGGATCTGCGCGACTACCAGTTAGCTTGCCGACTTGCCGCCGAGGAACTGGGACTCCGACGCCCTTTTCACGGTTGGTGGTTTAGAAAATGTGATTAGGTCTGGGTTCTCTCTTTCTGTTCGTTCGCGATTTACTATTGTTTAACTGATTTTGTTGGAGGGTGGATCTTGAGTCCTGATGCGATCGAGTTTCTTGGAAACAGTCGAGGTTTTGGACTGGAGGGAATTGAGTTGAGTTTCGAGTTTTATTGTGTTGAAGACTTGAAGTTTGGTGGAAGGACACATGAGTCAAGGCCTTAGAGCTGGGGTGATGGCGGCGCCAGCTCCGCGGCGGACCTTGACGAAAGAGGCGGACGAGGAGCTCGCCCTATTCTTCGAGATGCGGAAGCTGGAGAAAGAGCGGAGCAACAAACCTCAGCATAATGCTAGCGAAATCGATCTGCCATTGGGTAATACTGTCCTTGCGAATTACTTTCTTATGGGCATACCCATTTGACCATTCATTTCATACGAAGAAGAATATTTTCTTCGCGGCTAGTTCCTCACAATGATTGCTTGCTAACAATGTGTTTGTTATTATTATTTTTGGTTCTGGTGCATAGGGGTCAAACCAGGGATTGCTCCCCTATTTAAGATCACCAAGGCTCGGATGGATGAATTCCTGAACTCCGACCGGGGAAAAAATGACTATGACTGGTACCATAATGTTTTCCCATCAATCATATCACTTACCATCTATGACATACCTCCATGATGAATGGAGATATCATATCTTTTCGTGATGTTTAGAATTATGTTTGCCTTACCAACTCCATTGTGTGATTGTTTTAGTGTTTGAATCAGTGGATGAATTTCCTATGTGCTAAATGCATTTATGTTGCCTTGTGAATTTGGATAAACTAAATTCCTGTGACCCCTGTGGGGTAGTTAATAATCTTCGTAATATAACCTGTAATAAAATCTAGTGATTGCCCTTGGACGTGCAATTGATAAGGTCTGTTCATTTTGCTGAAATGGGAAACTATTTTATTGTTTCACAAGGCTCAAAATCTAAATATCTAAAAGCTTGTATTCTTTCATTCACAGATGAAACATTATTTGCCATTCTATATTTTAGTTTCTATATTAGTTTATCCTCTTCTTTCATGTAAGCGATTGACTGCTTGATAATAATTTCAAATTTCCTTACTGTATCTTAATATGCAGTGCTACATTTTTTATAATATGTACTGAAATGAGAAGAAATATGGTTGGATACTTTTTGATGAGCTGCTCAAAACTAGGTGTCTAGTCATATTAACAGGAAAGAAAACTAGCTGCATGGATTTGCTGGAATTTGATGACGAAGAAGGCCATCAAAATATAAATTACAATTGCTTATTAGTTCATTTGTGATATTTTTGAATCATGGTAGTTTGCAGATAATTTGTAGTTCCCTATAATCATTATAATTTCTAAACATTTTGTAGTTCCCTATAATTACTCGAATTCATACTCAATCTTGCATTTTTATCAACTGGTGCGAGTCTTCTATTTTCTATAATGGCATTATTCTCCTAATATATACATGTGATTAGAACAAATGAATCAATTTTATTGGAAGTCAGCAACCAATGGTGACATTATGATACTAAAAATTTGATCTCAACCTGACAACCTTAGAGTTATTTGATTGGCTAAGTATTACATATTCGCCTGGAATGAAGCAAAAAAGTGTTATTTTCTATTTCAGGCTTCTTACACCACCAGGTACTCCACTTCTTCCATCTTCAGATACTGAATATAGAAGATCTCCTATCAGCAGTAATGGAACTCCAAAGGCTTGTCACACTATGCTGAGATCTAGGGTGAGTCTATTCTATATCCTTGAATCTTTCATACCAGGAATAATGATTTAGTATGCTGTTTACCTATGAAATAAACCATTCAATGACTTGCATATTAACATTGCCATATAGGAAAGTTAATTAGAGTGCAGTGAATCCATATAATGCCATGTTCTTTTTTATTTTCTGGTTGAAGGTGTTTAACTTTACATAAACGAACAGGAAAAACACTATAACCTACATCTATAGTTACTATTTGATACTTTTCCTGCAATTTAGTTCAAACTACTGTTTCTTTTTTAAATTTAAATGGTCCCTTTTGAACAATTAGACTGGGATCCTATCCAACCAGTAGTTCCCTATTTCATGACAGCTTATCATGACAGAGGAGTGGAAGTAGGAGGTGGGAATAGAGGCAAATATTGAGTATGAGGGTGGGAGAAGGATTGTGGGATCCTATCCAACCAGTAGTTCCCTATCTCATGACAACTTATCATGACAGAGGAGTGGGAATAGGAGGTGGGAATAGAGGCAAATATTGAGCCGAGGGTGGGAGAAGGATTGTGGGAGAGAGGTGGGAAAAGAGCTAAGAGTGTGGAAGGATAGTTGCCGCTAGAGGGCTTGTTGAAGAGGAAGAAGTGGAGTATAGATGCTGCAAGAAAGGGGAGGACCCAACAAAATGAAGAGAGGGGAAAATTAAGGAGTTACCAAACCATTAACCTGCAACAGTTTACAGTATTGACAACATGTTCAACACTGCCCATTGGATTCACAGTTGTTCATGATAGAGATATGTGAAGTAGCAATTAGGAAGTACAATTGACTACATAATTCTTGTTATCATAATGAGATTGTATAGCATAAATGCTGGTAAATAATTTGTATATATTTGCGGCCACAATACTAAGAACAATTTTATTCTCCATTGTTTTTTTTCATTCCCTTGTCTTTGTTCGCTTATATACAAGTGTTTTTGAGCAGCCTAATCCAACAGAATATATATAATTTCTGTAGCAGGAGTACTTAAATGTCCGCATTATCCGACTATCATGCATTATAGAAATAATAGTGATCCATGTTACACCAAATTTGGGGTCATCATAATATTCACAAATACTCGTGAGTGGTTCAGTATGTATAGATGTGTTCTATGATGCACTTTTGCTTCATTTACCTGTCTGAATAATAGTTTTCCACTCTTCATACTATTTCACAGTTAGTGAATGCTCCAGATCCGTCAAGAGACACATTGTTACCCAGATCTGCCTTGAACTCATCTGCTGTGGGAATCCGGAGACCATCATCTGCTGGTGGCCATAACAAACCAAGACCTGCTACTCCAACTGGACGCCCTACAATACCTGCTGCTCCAATAACTACCAGTAGACCTTCAACTCCAACCTCCAGAGCAGCTTTACATGCAAAGTCACAAGCTCCATCAAGATCATCAACACCAGTCAGGTCTTCTACACCAACATCCAGATCATCAGTATTAGCAACAAGTAATCACGCATCAAGGTCAGCAACTCCTACAAGAAGGCCTTCATCCCCATATAATACATCTACTGTTTCTGCTCCACCAAGTCGACCATCTTCTGTCGTAAGATATGCTTCAACAGCATCCAAATGTTCAGCACCATCACGAGGAAGTTCCCCAACGATAAAATCTGGACCATTAAAACCTTCAGACATCCCTGGTTTTTCACTTGATGCACCTCCAAACTTAAGAACATCATTGCCTGATAGGCCCTCTTCAGCTTCGCGTTGCAGACCTGGAGCTCCCACTGGACGATCATCTTCCATTGAACCTGGTGTCCGACCAAGGCGCCAATCTTGCTCTCCATCCAGAAGTAGGGCTCCAAATGGTAACATTCAAAAGGTAAATTCTGTGCAAACACCAAACAAACTTCAGCAAAAGGGTGGTGATGTGAATCCTGTTGCAATTGGAAATAGAATGGTTGAGCGAACAGTCAACATGAGAAGGCTCATACCCCCAAAGCAAGACGACCGTCAATTCAGCTATAGTAATCTCTCTACTAAATCTTCTCTTTCACCAGGGAGTACTGGTTTTGGGAGATCACTGTCAAAACAATCCTTGGATATGGCATTCAGACACATGGTATTTAAGTGTATTTAAGTTACTTTCTTTGGTCCTTTTGTGATTCATTCTCCTCCAAATTCTGATTGATAGTTATTGCAAAAGCAGGATATCAGGCGGACCATTCCCAGCTATTTGAAGCCAGGTATGGCAAATGCTTCAGCTTCATCGTTGGTTTATAGTGTGAGGTCAGTGCCAGCAAGAAGTAGGACTTTGAGCGTTTCAAACTCTCCTCTTGCCACAAGTAGCACCACCAGTTCAGAACGAAGCGTAAACAACAACCATATGGTTGGTCTTGATGGAAGTGAGGTTGAAGATGATATTATTAGTGAGAAAGGAAGCATTTGTTCCTCTACTATCTCCATTACCAGATGATCAAAAAGTAGAGTTCTCTTCTGTTTAAATAAGTGCTGACTATGTTAGTACAAGAGGGAAGTCTCTTTTGGAATGATCTGATGAGTTATGTACTAGTTTGTTCTGGGGCTGCTTGTTTCTTGTATTTACGGTACTAAGTGTTCATTTACACTACCAGATTCCTTCTTAAAGCATTCGCGTAATTGCTCTGCTTGTTTATTCTTTCAATATAATGCATTACGTACTACCAAATTACCTAATTTCATATTTTTGAGTTTTATATACAATTGTTAATTTCGGGTCAAACCTAAAAGAATGTTTACACACCAAAAAAACCAGCTCTGAGTCTATTACTATTAGAAGAACAATTACGAAACGCAAAATATTGACTTGCTCCCTTTGTTTTTACTTCGAAACAAATATCTCGAATTATTTTTCAACTCCTAATTAGATCTCTTAGACGGAGAAAAAAAATGTGAGTGCTTTGACTGAATTTCAACGCAAAGGAGTATGCTTTGTTTTTCACATGTTTAATCCACGTATGTGGTGAAGTGTAATGTCATTCAATAATTTCTTTATTTATAATTTATCATTTCTTAAAAATATTTTCAAGGATAAGCTAGATAGTAGACCTTCATATATTAACTAGATTTTAAGCTGTCGAAATGTTTTTTTTATCAATTATTTCTTAAAAATATTTGGCATACCTTTAGTTGTTAAAATTTGCACATCTTTTATATAATTTACATATATGTTAATCAAAATCTACACATTATTTACTACCTAGCAAGTAAATGAAGGAGCGATTTTGCAAAGAAGAGATTAGAAAGGTAAATAAATTTATTGCATAAATACTTACCAAAATATGACCTTTTTTTATTAAAAAAAAACCATGATTATATAATTGATTTCATTTAAGCAATTATTAATCAATGTAATTTTTCACAATTGCGATTGTATTATGAGGTTCAATTAGAGTGTTTTACACACTTCGTATAGGGAGGGAATCAATACGAGACAGTTTATAACGTGCTGCTCAAGAGGTCTTCCGTTTCCCAACCAAATACATTTCAAATGACGTTGTGTAATGAATTCAATATACTCATGATCGGATGAATTGTGTTAACTGCTCCAACAATCACCCATCGACAAATAGGAGGAAAAAGGAATCTTCACGAAAGAGCACACGAGATTCTTTTGACTGACGTGAGAGAAACTCCCATCGAATTGACTTGGAGGAATCCATTCAACGGATCTCGCGCATGTCTACTTATTCTCCTAACCTCGTCAACAAAGCCAAATCCATCACGCTTTTCTTCCAATCAATCTTAAGCTCGATTGGTTATTCTAACTGAACGCAAGGCAATTTATTTATCATGTCTGTCAAACCACGTTATTCTATTAAAAAATAATAATGATAATAAAATTGAGAGGATATACGTTAAGTAACATCAATCTAATTATCCAGATCGCGGCCGACCAAGCAAGACAGCTGGGCGAGCGAGGTCGGCCATGTGGCGCGCACTGCACGCGTTCGATGAGATTCCGCGCCGCGCGCGGCGGCCACCGCCTCCTCGCTGGGCGTCGCAACAATAACCGCGCGACGCGCCATCATCCTTTACTCGTCTCGTGCTCGCCGGTCTTCACGCCGCCCACTTCGCGCTGGATCGCACGTACTCGGGCCGACAGCCTAACGTGCCGAGTTGAGCGAGACAATTCGTCGCGCAGCAGTGGGTGGTCCGATCCGCGTAACAACACTCGGTCAACATAAATCTCTCGAATTTTTAAGAATTCGAAAACCGGAACAAAGCCAGCGGCGGTCAATTTCGAAACGCAGCACTCCTCCTGTTCTTATCCGCAACGGATAGTTTCTTTCCGCCTAATTTCCAGATCCTCTTTCTCTAATGGAGAAAAGGCGACTCATCTTCCAAGTCTAGTCGTAAATAAATAAACACAAGTAGGTCAGAACCACGGACATGGTTTTGATCGTTGAACAGCCAGTAGACAACCTAAAGAATAAAAGACGAGTTCTGCTTGGATTGTGGGTTTCGTCGAGGCCCCAGCTGTTAGGTCCAATAGCTTAAAGGATAAAGACATGACTATGCTTAATTTAAAGAACAAATGTAATTAATAAACTCCCTCGGATAAGCTCTATTATTATTATTTTTTAAAAAATTACCATTTGATTTTTTAAATATTTTTTTGGGGAGTTCTATTTCGTGGCTTCTTCATTGTTCCCACGGCTTTTTATTTTATTTTTATTTATTGTTTGATTTAATCTTTATCCTTTGCTTTTAGCTGGGTTTGGTGTGTTTATATATATCCCGTCGTATTGATTTATTCTGTAAGGAAAGAGTGGGAAAGTCTAGCGCATGTTATACCAACATTTCGTCGAGCAGGTGGTGTTCAATCTGCATCTATCTCCTAGAGTACGAAGGATTTGATGGCGGCGTCGAAGATATCTGCGAAATCTCCGGCGGCATCCGATAAGAATTCGTTCCCCTCGACGTCCTCCGCCTCTTCTCAATCGGGCCGCGACGCGTCCGCGACAGCCGCCTACGAACGATATCTCCGACTCCCGGAGCTCGCCAAGCTCTCCGGGTCTAGGGAGTTCCTCCAGTGGCGCAACGAGTCGGTTCTAAAGCCGGCCCTCCAAGGACTGGAGATCACCTTCCGGCTCGTTTCCCTTTCCCTTTCCGACCCCCGGCCGTACGCCAACCACCGCCTGTGGAAACGCCGGCTCGAGTCGCTCGCCTCCCGGGAGATCGAGCTTATCGCCGCTCTCTGCGAGGAGGAGGGCGGTGCCAGTGCGCCCGTCGCTGATCTCAGCTTGTGCGCGGGGGTACTGTCTCGGGGACACAGTTCGCAGGAGGTGTGGAAGGCCCCCGGCGAGGCGGCGAGCGTGGTGGCACGCACGAGCGAGGCGAGCCTGCTGCCGCGGCTAGCGGCGTGGGAGAAGTCGGAGGATGTTGCCGCCAAGATCCTGTTCCAGATCGAGAGCCACATGCAAGGGTGCGCCTTCACTTTGGGGCTCGGCGAGCCCAACCTCGCCGGGAAGCCCACCCTCGAGTACGACCTCGTCGTGCGGCCCTTGGACCTCCATATCCTCAAGCGATGCTCCAAGGCTGACCAGGAGGACCAGGTCTTGTGCACGATCCATCAGATCCTCGAGTCCTGGCTAAGCGTCGCCCGCGAGCTCCTCGCCCGCGTGGAACAGAGGATCGAAGCAGAGGACTGGGCTGCTGCGGCGAGCGATTGCTGGCTCATGGAGCGCATATGGAAGCTTCTCTCCGATGTGGAAGACCTCCATCTTCTGATGGATCCGGACGACTTCCTCCGATTCAAAAGCCAAGCCACTTCTGGCGGCGAAGAGGCGGTCTGCTTCCGGTCGGAGGCGCTGATGCACGTGACGGGTGCGTTCAAGGAGCTCCGGCAGAGCGTACCGCGGATCCTTGGCGTGGAGGCAGATCCTAACGGTGGGCCGCGGGTGCAGAACGCCGCGATGAACCTGTTCCACAGCCGGCGGCGTGGGGAAAGGGAGGAGGCGGGGAAGGTGGAGCTGCTGCAGGCGATGCAGACGGTGGAGGCCGCATTGAAGCGATTCTTCTTCGCGTACAGGCAGGTGGCGGCAGCGGTGATGGGGAACCTGGAGGTGATCGGAAACCGAGCGGTGTACGTGCCTGCGGAATCACTGGATCCGCTGACGCAGATGTTTCTAGAGCCACCATACTACCCAAGCTTGGACGCAGCAAAAACCTTCTTGGGGGAGTACTGGCGGCGGAGCGACCTCGGAGGCCTTCCGGCCAAGGCAAAGTGGTAGAAGCTCAGATCCAAATTATGCGAAAGATAGCATTTTTTTCCCCCTTTTTTTTTAAAGGATTGTATCATCATTTATTTAGGATATACGAAGAATTGTCTGTATTGTACTGGAGTGCATCCATTCTAATCTTACATATTTCTTTATTTTTTCCCATAATATTATATTTTATCATAAAATAAAACAATGTCTTATATTTTCCCCTGGATTATTCTTTCTTCGTATCAGCTTTTCCAGTGATATATCTTCCCCCTCGACTACTCCACAGAAAAGTTGAACTGCACTTAAAAAGACGCTGTGAAGGTATTTGGGATGAATCGTAATTATCTTTTTGCTATAATAGTGCTACCTCACTAAATTGCCTGTCTTTTTCTTTTATTAAATAAAGCTATTAATAAGGTATGAAAATTTAATGTACATTTACATGAATTTGGTCACATGATATTCATTCATCATGAACCACAAATTATGTATTTCTTATATCCATCTAACTGCTCTTGGACTTTGAACTAAAGGAGGTATATCTATAATTTATAATGACAAAGAAATTGTTCACTGAAAAATTGATCTGTTGGCTACTGCATTTAAGCGATGTTTGATTCTGCCCATGTGCCTAAAGGATATGCCACTGTAAGGATGTTCATGGGACTTATCTCTTGTATCATCATCATCATCTTTAAATTAATTTTTTCTGCTTCTGGTATTAAGTTCTGAATTTGGGCTTTTTACCTTTTGCTAAGTTAAATTATGCCAGTAACTAGCATGCCGTGATATCTCTTTCCTTCAACTTTTTTTTCTTCCATTGTTATCCAACAGGCATTCCATTTTAAGCATGGGAAAGCATATCCCTTCAATAAGGTGCAAGTGGCATGATTATCTTTGGCTTTGTGGAATTTTCATTGATCCAGTTCCTGTGGTTGAAGGGTTGAATGATCTCTCTGGCACTGACAATCTTTCGAGATTCCACAGCCTTGTTAAAGTTTCAGTGAATGCTTGAGCATCATGTTCCGAAAGGAGGTTGTCCATTGTTTGTATGCCTTTGATGCAATGTAGTGCCCTCTCTCTAGTGTTCGGTTATGACTTTCAAGTTCATGAACACAATTCCTGCTTTCTTGGGGAGTATGATCTGTGACTATTCTACTCTGCATTGAGGCCCAGAGGAAGTTTCTTCCCTACCGAAAGAGAGGCTATGGAAGAAGATCACAAAGAAGAAAGTTACAGACAGGAGGAAATGAATGACTCATACCATATGAGGTGAAATAACTGACTCATCATACCGTAGCTAGCTCTCCCCTCTTACCACCAATCGCACTCGGATGGTCTAGTGCACATGAGGTGTTGCTACTAATGAGGTCTGGGATTCGAAGCTCAGTATAACCGAGGTAAATGCCTCCCTTATATACGTGCTAGTCACTATTCCAAGTGCTAGTAGCCACCCGTGATTTACCTCCTCCGTGTTGGCCCTGGGATGGATTGGCAGGAGCACTGAGGGCGAGCGAAGTCGTCTTTTACCACCAATGAAATATGTACTAATGAGATCATGCATGTTCCTCTAATTAAACTCCGTAGAGTTGCTCATTACTAATTACTATCATACCTAATTTCGGTTTTATCCCTCTAACAACACAACTGATCTCTTTTACCTTTACATATAACATGTTTCCTTTCTTATCTTCCCTCTTAAAGTAAAATAAACTTTAATAAATAATATTATTAATTTATTTATTTTTTATTTTAAAATTTAAATAAAAAAATTTAAAAATATAAAAGAATGTTAATAAAAAATATTTTCTATTTTTATATCTAATTATAAAAGAATATAAAATTAATAATGATAACTTACTTTATTAATAAAAAAAATACTATGGTGTGAATTTTTAAAAACCACACTAAAACTTAAATGCCAGTAACTTTATGGCCTTGATTCTTAAACACCAACACCAAACCTTAAATACCAATACCGTTATGTACTGGTTTTTAAACACCAACACCAAAACTTAAATACCAATATCAATATGGTGCTAGTTTTTAAATATCAATATCACTGTGATACTAATTTTTATACGACAGTTTGATATACTAGTATTGTTGTGGTATTGATTTTTAAAAATCAACACCTCAACTTAAACACAAACACTATTGTGGTATTATTTTTTAAAAAATGGTAAAGAAAACACATATTTGGATTCTGAAGCAATGCAGAACTCATAAAAGTTGGAATGAATTCATTCAAAGGTCTTTAAGTCCATAAATGAGTTTTGACTTGAAACTCATTGATGAACTTGTGAAATTTGAATTTTTAAAAAGTAGACATGCACTAGAAGAGAGTAGTACAATGAAGATATTTATGGTAGCCATGCCTAGTTCTGATATCCTTACGATAAATTATATGTATTATGTTAATGACCTTTAAGTTATAAACTTTGAAAATCTTCTAATCACTATTATTAATGACTTTGAACTGATATCTTTGGGTACATATAGACTCCGGGCTCCCAAAGAATACTTAGTTTAGATTTTTAAATTTTTTATGCCTAAATTGTAACTTCCTTTATTATTTTTTTTGT
>JBBPFP010000046.1:487860-499747 GCA_037974795.1 Kaempferia galanga | reverse complement strand
ATATATTTATTATTTTTTTATTAATTTGTTAAAAAAAATTTGGCCCACCCTTCCAAAGAATCCTGGCTCCGCCCCTGGTGGTGGATGACTGCAATTTGGGTCAAACCGAATCGGCTAGAAACCTTGGTTGTCATACAGGCCGCCGAATTTTAATATTTATTTAATAATATTTACAATAGTTTAGTAATATTAATCGCCCATTTTATTATTTTATTAAAGTTAATTTTTTATTTGTCCTGAATCTTTTAATATTGTTCTACTAACATTAATTTTACAATTTATTTATCTTAAATTATTTATAGGAAACTATTCCTTTTTCCATTAAATTAATTGTATAGTTTATTTATATCTAACCCATTAAATTTATTAATATCATTTAAGTAGTTTTATTATTGATCATAATTTACTGCACATCTCAGATTTAAAATTGTGGTACTGTATTTAAAAATTAACACTACCATTTTTTCAGACTTATTATGGTATTCGTTTTTTTTAAATAATAAAGAATGATAAATTTAGACTCAAAAATACTATAAAAATTTATCAAAGTTAGAATGGATATAATTAATTAATAAATTTTAATTAAAATTTATTGATACACTTAACGAATTTAAATTTTTAAAACTACTCTATATAATTGAAGACGGTGTGCTAATAAAGATATTGACAATATCTATATCTAGATTAATATCTAGTTTTGGCACGCTCTATTATAAGTTATGCCTTCAAACGAAAGGTCAAAAATTGTTAATCTTATTTTATAATTTTATCCTCTCAAGTTTATAAAAATTATTTAACTTAAATGATATATCCATTAATAAATTTATAAAAGAATATAATATATTTATAATAAAATTATATATAAAGAGTGAAATTATCATGAAAAATATATATTAATTAAAAATATATATATATTATACGAAAATATTACAATAATAATAATATAATAATAATTATTATTAAATTACAAAATAATTTAAATTTTAATATAATATTTTTCTTTAATTAATGTCAGTTGGAATCAAGATTCAGCGGAATGAATAATTTTGATAACCAATTTAGTAATTCAAAGAAAACTACGAGCTAACAACACTATACGTTATATTCTTAATAGAAAATATTTATTAGTGATTTTTTAAATAAATAAATAAATAACATCCATGAATGTTAAAGTAACCCATACTTAAATTTTCATCTTATTTTTTTTTATTGCTCTTAAGTGTCTTTGGCATTATGGTGAAGTAGTAAAGACATTCAATTGTCTCTTAAATATCTACAATTTGAATTCCAATTAAAACATATTTGAAGCTAATATATATCTGCTTTTCAATTAACAAATTAAATTATTTCAGTCAAATAATAAATATTAAATTTTAATTAATAATTAGTTAGACTAATAATTAAGGTGGAGTAAAGTTGCGTTAAATTGACCTAATTTAAAATATATATATATATATATTTGATTATTTTAGAATTTCATTATTTTTTAAAAAAATATTTTATTAATTCAGATTTTAACATTTCTCACTCAGTTAAATTGCAATAAAAATAGTATTGTGGTTTATTAAAAAAAACTTAGTTCTAGCTAAAAACATTCATTTAATTTGATTTTTTAAACTGAATTAATTGATATTTTGTGGGTTCAATTTATCCGTTTTTATTAAACAATTCCCGTTCGACTAATTTTTTTTTTAATTTATTGTTTCAATTTTAATTAATTTGATTTGACTTGATTTTAAACCGTCTTACTATTGGTAGAGTGTTTGCAAGCATCCCCGACCAGCGCTAGAGTGAGAAGTGGCAGCGTTGAGATGGGCGACGGCTGGCCAGTGTTAGAGCCAGAGGTGACAGCAATAGGAGCGATGGGCGACGATGGTTTAGGTCAAACCCATCGAATTATAATCGAATCGGCTAGAAATAGAATTGTTTTGATTTTATCTGAATTGAAATAGGTGACTTAAATCCTACTTGGTTGTCACACAGGCCGCCGAATTATAATATTTATAATAGTTTAGTAATATTAATGATCCATTTTATTATTTTATTAAAGTTAATTATTTATTTGTCCTGAATCTTTTAATATATTTCTACTAAAATTAACTTTACAATTTATTTATCTTAAATTATTTATAAGAAACTATTCGATCACTCCATTAAAATTAATTGCATAATTTATTTATATCTAACCCATTAAATTTATTAATATCATTTAACTATATTTTATTATTCATGTGTCAAAGGTGATTCGCTCGCCCGGCCTCCGCCAACCCGTTATTATTAATTTATTTCAATAATTTACTGCACATTCTAGATTTAGAATTGTGGTACTGTATTTAAAAATCAATATTGCAATTTATTCAACAGCATTATTATGGTATTCGTTTTTTAAAAATAGTAAAAAAATGATAAATTTAGACTACAAAGTATTATAGAAATTTATCAGAGTTAGAATGGATCTAATCTGAATCACTAGGTTAATTAATAAATTTAAAGTAAAATCTATTGATATACTTAATTTAAATTTTTAAAACTACAACATGTAATTGAAGATGATGGTGCAAATAAAAATATTAATAATGTCCATATCTAGTTTAATAACTATTTTGACACCCTCTATTATAAGTTCTGCATCCAAATATGAGGTCAAAAATTGTTAATCTTATTTTATAATTTTATTCTCTCAAGTTTATAAAAATTATTTAACTTAAATGATATATCCATTGATTAATTTATAAAAGAATATAATTTATAATAAAACTATAAATAAATAGTGAAAATTATCATGAAAATTGTAAATTAATTAAAAAAAACTATATACATCATACGAAAATATTACAATATTATTATTATTATTGTTAAATTACAAAATAATTTAAATTTTAATATAATATTTTTCTCTAATTAATGTCAGTTGGAACTAAGATTGAGTGGGATGAATAATTTTGATAAACAATTCAGTAATTTAAAGAGAACTATGAGCTAACAACACTATACATTGTATTCTTAAAAGAAAACAAATTATTAGTAAATTTTTAAATAAATAAATAAATAACTTTCATGAATGTTACAGTAACCAACACTTAAATTTTTATCTTGTTTTTTTTTTTTTATATTACTCTTGAATGCCTTTGGACTAGAGTGTAATAGTAAAGTGTTCAATTATTTATTAGATATCCACGGTTTGAATTCTAATTACAACATATCTAAAATCTATCTAATTTTTAATGAACAAATCTAAATCATCTCAGTCAAATAATAACTATTATATTTTAATTAATAATTATTTAGATTAAAAATGAAGGTGGAGTAAATTTAGACTTAAAAACACGGTAGAAATTTAACAAAATTAGAATGAATCTAATATGAATCATTAGATTGATTAATAAATTTTAATTAAAATCTATTAATACTTAAGGAATTTAAATTTTTAAAATTACAATATTGGTGGTAAAAGGCGATTGTATTCGCCCCCGGTGCCCCTGCCAATCCATCCCAGATTCTCAGGGCCAACACAGAGGAGGTAAATCACGGATGACTACTAGCACTTGGATAGTGACTAACTATCACACGAGCGACATTTACTCGGCTATGTTAAAATTTGAATCTCATACCTTATTGGTAAGAATACCTTATATTTTAGCTACTAGACTATCCTGAACGGACTTTTTAAAACTACAACACGTAATTGAAGATGATGGTGCAAATAACGATATTAATAAGGTCCATATCTAAATTAATATCTACTATTGACACTGTCTATAATAAGTTATGTATCTAAACATGAATAAAAAATTGTTAATCTTATTTTATAATTTTATTCTCTTAAATTTACAAAAATTATTTAACTTAAATGATATATCTATTAGTAAATTTATAAAAGAATATAATTTATAATAAAATTATATATAAAGAGTGAAAATTATCATGAAAATATTATATATATATATATATCATACAAAAAATATTACATTATTATTATTATTATTAAATTACAAAATAATTTAAATTTTAATATAATATTTTTCTCTTATTAATGTCAGTTTGAACCAAGATTGAATGGGGTGAATAACTTTGATAATCAATTCCGTAATTAGTAGAGAACTATGAGCTAACAACACTATACATTATATTTTGAATAGAAAACAATTATTAGTAATTGTTTAAATAAATAAATAAATTTCATGAATGTTAAAGTAACCAACACTTAAATTTTTATCTTATTTTTTTTCATGCACTTAAGCGCCCTTGGGATTATGGTGCAATATAATAAAAGTGTTCGCTTGTTTCTTAGATATCCACGGTTAGTTTAAATTTCAATTACAACATATTTAAGCTAATATCTATCTAATTTTCAATGAACAAATTAAATCATATCAGTCAAATAATAACTATTAAATTTTAATTAATAATTATTTAGACTAATAATGAAGGTGGAGTAAAAGTGAAGTTAAATTGACCAATTTTTTTTTATTTTTTTTTTTTGATTATTTAAGAATTTCATTATTTAAAAAAATTATTTTATTAATTCAGATTTTAACATTTCAAACTAATATCTATCTAGTTTTCAATGAACAAATTAATCATTCAAATAATAACTATTAAATTTCAATTAATAATTATTTAGACTAATAATGAAGGCGGAGTAAAAGTGAAGTTAAATTGACCGATTTTTTTTTTAAAATTATATTTGATTATTTTAGAATTTCATTATTTAAAAAAACACTATTTTATTAATTCAGATTTAACATTTCTCGCCCGATTAAACTACAATAAAAACACTATTGTGATTTATTAAAAAAACTTAGTTCTAATTAAAAAAAATAGTGTTTTATGAAATAAAATGATAAGTGAGTTAATCCTAGCCATATACATCTACAAAATAGTGTTTTATGAAATAACCATTAAAAAATAGTCATAATAATAATATTAAAAAAAACAATTTAAATATTAATTCGTTGAAGAATCTCCATCTGTGGGTCCCACCCTTGTCGCATTGTAGCCATTTGATAAAAGAATTAATTGGCGTGACAATGACCACAGGGCCGCGATGTCTTTGGACCTAGCGCTAGATGAGACGCCGCAAGGCGCCAGCACAGGACGAGCGGGCCCAGCCACACCGACGCCAAAACAGACGCTCACATCGGCATTGACTCCAACACAGTGAACCGAAAGCTGCGTGGCGTGCCAGAGTCATCGAAACCCTCCCACCTCACGGGCAGGATCTCTTTGATCCATACAAGATAAACCGTTGGATCAGCGGAGACGCTGAACCTCATCAGAAATTTTGCCTAAACAGATTCTCTCAGGACAGTTTAATAAATAAATAAACAAATGAATAAACAACGGCCATGGCTGACGTCACTCACTCTCGCTAAAAACCATTCAAGCCTGTCTCCATCACAAATAGCATACTTCTTCCTTTTTAATTTTTAATTTTTACGGAGGAATAACTAAATATAAAATTACAAAACAAATTTTTTACGGATAAGCCCTCGAATTCGCATGATTTTATTTTGGACCCCTTCGATGCTCTCACTGATTGATTAGTTCCAGCGCTCGCCGGAATAGTACCAGCTCAGCATCGCCGCCGCCTTCTCGTCGGCGAAGAAGTCAAAGCAGGACTCACCGATGAAGTCGTCTCCGTCCTCCCCCTCCTCCTCCTTCATCTTGAGCATCTCGCCGTGACTTTGGTGCGAGAATCCGGTCCGAGAATCCATGAGGTTCATCAAATCGGGGCAGGAAATTTCGCCGGCGGCCACCTCGAGGGACAGTTTGTCGGAGGCAGAGGCCAACTGGCGGATGTGTTCGTTGACGTCTGCGGTAGCTTCGGTCACGACGGCACTCGAGTCGCTGTCCGACACGCCGTCGGCTTTACTGCCGGCCGCAGCCGGCGGAGGCCGTTCCGACTCGTCGGCGTTCTTCCTCGAAATCTCCGACTTAGCCACGGTATCTTCTTTTATTTGAAGCTTTTCCTGCAATTGCTTTATCTGCGTCCGAACGAGGCCGGAGATCAAAATTATTAGTTCTTCGAGTATAAACGACGCGCACGTATCGATCGGTTTACTACTAACTTGGCAGAGGAGCGATTGGTTGTGGCGGTGAAGGGAGTCGAAATCGCGGCGGAGGACGTCGTGGGAGGCCTTGAGCGCGGCGAAGTCGCGCTCAAGCTGCTTGGTCTTCCACCGTGCGCGGCGGTTCTGGAACCAGACGGCGACTTGGCGGGGTTGGAGGCAGAGCTCGTCAGCCAGCCGCGCCTTGCGCTCCGGCTCCAGTTTGTTCTCCTCCTCGAAGTGCTTCTCCAGAGTTCTCACCTGATCCGGGCTCAACCGCCGCTTCTTCGACGTCCCTCCGCCGGCGGCTTCCTCCTCCTCCTCCTCCTCCACGACCACCACCTCCCGGAATAAATCCCTGGCGCATCCATCTGCTTCCTGCTCCTCTCCTGCTGATTAGTTCAATTGTTACAAAGACTAGATCAGAGCCAAAAACAGAACAAGAACAGAGCACCGAGACTTATCAACACACACACACACACACCAGAGGAAGGGATCAGAGAATTTTCGCCGGCGCTGATCGCTCTCCTCTTCATGTTTCTTTTTCTTTCTCGATCGACGACGTGCGTGTGCTAGTAGAGGGATGAAAAGAAGAAAAGTATGCACGTATATACTTCTCTGTTGTGACTCGATCACAGATGCATGGAACGGTTCCATGATCCCTCCTCTGTCTCCTGCTGCCCCATCTCCTCTCCTTCGGAGCCCATCACGGGAGAAAGCTTCCCTCTCGTAGACCCACGAAGCCAAGGAGTAATGGCATGGTTGGAGAAGAGAAGTAAGGGGAAGAAGGTGGCAGAACTGAGAGTGAGGAGAATACCGGCGCCTATAAGCAAAGGCCTCTGGTTGAGTTTGCGAAGAGTCGAGTTGGTGTGCAGGCGTTCATATTGGCCAGGACTAAATGAAATTAAAATGCAACTCAAATGAAACACCACATCTACAGCGAAAGTTAAAAAAAAAAAAACTTTGATATATATGATAATTATGTATAATAATTAGGTCCTTTCATTTCAGTGAGAGCAACATTGCTCTCATCTATAATGGGAAACTACTTTATCTTAATCGTAGAAATTAGAAGCAGATTAACGTCCTCTGTCATGTCTCAAAGTCCGCAGCTGATCAGAAACTTTAGTCGAAAACGAAAGCAAGGAAAAACCGAGCTGAACGAGACAAAGTCTGCAATATACTCTGATGGTATGTATATAGTTAATTAAACAAAATTGAGGTGTTAATTACGAAAGCAATTTACTATAAAGATTGCAGCTCGATACTGCGCCAAGCAATGGGATGGACGTACCTGATGATTACAGAAATAATTTGTTCAGTACCTAAAAACAGAGGACCTGAGAAATCCAAGAGTTCATTATGGCTGTCAGATTGCATGGTGGTGCAGTCTTTTATATGCTTAGTACTCTCAGATAGCAGCTCACTGAATAAGTGAATACTTTTTACAGGAGTAATGACTTTCTATGCTTGTTATAATCACTTTGTATATTTGCAGGTGCTGATGAGTTTCGATTTTAAGATCTCGTATGATAATTTTTCATAATTTAATCATCACACCGATTTTAAGATCTCATATGATAATTTTTCATAGTTTAACCATCACACCGTTCCAAGTAGACTAACATAAGATGTATATATGATCTATTTTACAATGCATGTCACATAATTGGATCATCATTAATCATAATTATAGCCTGAATTTTCTTCTACGTTAAGTTATGAAGGAAGCTAAAGGCAATTGATTCTATCCGAAGTCGGGCGGTCAGCACTGAGTCTCACGGTGACGAAGTGGATTCAAGGTTGACCGGACGAAGGCTCTTCAAATGGTCACCACTCTACGCTACGCGTTCCTATATGCGTTCGTACAAATTCCAAGGAACGTTAGAGATCGGGTCAGAGAACGGGTGGCTCGAGCTATGCTAGCTATTTTCAATGATAATGTTAGGTGATGTCTTTGTTGCTTCTCTCAAAATTCAATCTATAGAACTCACACTGAAGATTATGATAAAATATGCTACACTAGTTGAGACTTTAAGATTCAAAAATTATACATGAAAGATTTAGAATAGGATCTTCTGATACGGAAAGAATGCACTCCTGGTTCATGGCTCATGTCAAAAGCAAATAAATGTATTCTTGATTGGTTTTAGAGTTTCAAATGCTTTTACAAGCTATCATACCCTACAAATTGTTGATTTTACTTCATTTCCAAAACTGAAATTTCGCTCTCATAGTCATAAGCAATATGAATATCTACTTCCATTGATTCTATGCGTTGGACAATTTTTGCTTCCACATTTGGTTGATTTATTTTTTGACTCGATTCAGATTAACGGAAGTCCATTTGAAAAGGGTTGGATTATAAAGGTCAAAATGAATGACGCCAGGGAACTAAACTCGTTGATGGACTCTGAACAGTATGCGAAGTTTTGCGAGGAAGAAGATGCCAAGCACTAAGAAAGTGGGTCAAGTTTCTCAAGTTGAATGAGAGATTGTGTTTTGAATAATCGTTACTGTTTCAATTCTCCTTTTGCATTGCGTAAGGCCTATGAGGGACATTTTGAGCAAAAACTTGTCAACTAATTAGATTGCACTATGAACATTAGTATTGTAAGTAGCTAATCAGCCGTTAACTGCCAGCTGGAAGGGAAAACCGGCAGAGAGGGCAGGTATTGCTTCGCTCGAGCCATTGATCGAGGCAGGCAGAGTGGAAGCTGTGGCCGCAAGGCACCACCGACAGCACAGAGGTTGCCTTGTAATCGTTGATGCAAATGGCGCAGGAGGTTTCTCGACAACCACCGTTGCCCGCCTCCCCGAAGATGACTCTTTCGAGCTGCCGCACTCCCAAGGCCGACACTGGATTGTTCCCGGAATGCGCTGCAATGTTGGGAAGATGAGGTTGTGGTTGCGATGGTTCATCATGAGGTCGTGGCAGAGGATCGTAGGGAATCTCACCAGTGACGGCGGTGTCCATGAGAAATACTAATTCCTCCCAAAAATCGTTCGGATTGACGGCGATAAAAGTAGGTGGCTGCAGTGACGGTTCATCGGACAGACCTACTTCGTGAGGAAGATGAGGTGGCAGCGGAGGGTTGTTGGGGCCTCCGGCAATGGTGGTGTTGTGGAGATCATCGTGAGAATGAAGTTGTTGTCTCGGCGGAGGGTCGTAGAGGCCGTTGGCGGCATCGGGAATCTAGAGCAATACAAATATGAACAAGTGAACGCCGCCGCTACCGCCTTGCACTAACAAGCTTTGGAGCACGTCTTGACTGTAGTTGCAGAAGGCACCGATGAGAAAGTGGAGGCCGTCAAGGTGGAGGAGTTCGCCAGCAACATGAGTTTTCAGGAGTCGAGCCTCGCCCTCCCGCTTCCATCTAGAATCGTTCAGTATGCTAGAGAAGGGCCAGTAGTAGTAAAGGTTGTAGTTGGTGGTCGCCGCAGGAGCCATCGTGACGCAGCTGAAGTGCACCGACAAGTCCGTCGCCGCCACCCCACCGAGCTGCATGTCGGAGAGTCTAAGAACAACACCCGACGGCGAGACCAGCATCTGCTCCATCGAAAATAGGAGATCGATGTGCCAAGGCATCGTGCAGTAACATTTGGATGTTGCTAAATTTATTTAGTATTTGCATAACTTGGCAAAAGAGAGTTTAATTTACAGAGATTTGAAGGCCAAAGTTTCAGATTTTAGATTTGTAAAGTTTGTTACATACAACAAAAAGTCAATACTAACACACTGTTGGTAGGGACTTTTAGATATCTTACAACTAAATGAATTGTTTTACATTTTAACAAATATTTTATCTTTTAAATTATAAATCTCTAAATTGAGTCATTTACTAATAGCTCAAATATTTTGATGGGAATACAACATTGAGGATTTTAAAAGTCAACTGGCATTTTTTTATATTTTTAACATTTATTATTTAAATTTTCATTTTTGATATTCACATCGAAAGTTCTAGATCGTGACTTCATATTTTGAACTATAAATATACAAATTCAAGTTTTTTCCTTGTTAATTTCTTATACTTGAAAACTTGGTATTATCCTTTATATTTTCCTTACAAATTTAAGTTTTTTTTTTAAAAAAATGGTATACGGAACATTCAATATACTAAAAGTTTGGCATACGATTTTTTAATATACTAAAGTTTTAAAATGGTATATATAAATTTCATACCGTTTATATTAAAATATTGTTATCGGTATGGTATATGTTGTATACAAATACTAAATCTTATATCGATACCGATATTAAAAAATTTGGTATACCGTATATACCATACCGATACTAAACTTTTAATATAAACGGTATGAAATTTATACTATTCAAAAAATTCAATACATCAAAAATTAGGTATACAAAAAATTTAGTATACTGAATTTTTAGTATATTAAATTTTCGGTATACTAAATTTTTAATATACCAAAATGTTGGTATGATATCGATATAATTTTTTTTATATCAAAACTTTCGATATGATATACTTATATAGGTTTAATATTAGGTAAACAATACCAAACTACCCCTAGACATGGGAGATTTTGGAATTGTGTACAAAAGGGATCTTGGTGGAACACTAATTGCTGTGAAAATGAGTATATTCTTTAATGGGTTAAGAGGGCCAACAAGAGTTCAAAGCTTATATTGATGTTCTTAAGATGTTAGTCAATGATGGTCAAGAAAGACTTTTTGTGTATAAATTCATGTCATGAGGTACACTAGAGCAATACTTGTTTGAATGGTAGAGCAAAAATGAACCATCACTTACTGAGAAGTAACTACTAACGATTTCTTTTGTAGTTGCTAGAGGTATTGAGTAATTGGATTGCTTGACCTAAGAAAGTTTCATTCACAAAGATTTGATATCTTCTAACATACTAATATACAAAGATTTGAAAGTCAAAGTATCTATTTTTGGGTTGGTAAAACTGTTTACATACAACATATCGAAGTCTATATGACATAGTTAGCAGGAACTTTTAGATAACTTGCACCTAAATGGGAGAGTAGAAATGAACCACCACTTTTTTGGAAACAGTGGCTAGCAATTTCTTTTGTTGTTGCTAGAGATATTAAGTTGCACAGCTGGACCAAAGAGAGTTTCACTGGTATTGGGAACCTTCTAACATACTACTAGACAATGATTTAAGGCCAAAGTTTCTGGTTTGAGTTGATATGGCTTGTCATAGTCAACAAAAAGTCCATGGTGACACGGTTAGTTGGGACTTTTGGATATGTAGCACCTAATACGGAGCTCAAATATTTTGTTGGGAATATTTTTATCATTTAGGATTTAAGATGTCAGCTCACATTTTTTTAAAACATTTATCATTTAAATTTTGATTTTTAATGCAAAGTCTATGAGTTTGTAACTTCTTTATATTTTGAACTATAAATATATGAGACCAGATCCTCCCGTTGATAGTAAATTAGAAGATGATTGATTTGTAATTGTTGTTGGATCATAATCATTACGATTTAACTATAATTGGTTACAATTCCTTCTTGGGTACACTTTTCCTTAGGTTGTCATTGGGTTAGGACAGGCAACCGAAGGGCGCTAGTAGTGGGCATATGGCCAAGTTGCTCGGCGCCGAGGGGGCTGCCTCGGATGCCCCAACCCAAACTACAACCTAAAGAGGAAGATGAACCCTATGAGAGATCACCACTAATTATAACTAGATCAATCTGACCTTAATTGCGAGGTAAACCATTTCCTGATCCACAAAAAAATGGACTAGGGATCCCTACTCATAAATATATAAATTTTTTTCCCTTACGTGTTAATTTTATTATACCAAAAAATTTGTATTTTGCTTCCTATTTT
>JBBPFP010000046.1:465815-485975 GCA_037974795.1 Kaempferia galanga | reverse complement strand
ACTATAATATTAAGTAATTAATTAATGTTATTGATTAATCAAATCAATTAATAATAATTTATATAATCGAAAGACACATCCCATGTTTTTTCACCTTGGAAGAAATCTTTCATCTTTGGGAGTAACCGAGTAACATTTCATCCCTATAAAAGAAACCTCATTCCTTCCACTCATCTCACTCAATTTTTAAGTTGTGAATTTTTCTCTTGAGTTCTCTTCCTTTTTTCCTCTCTTAAGAGTTTCAAAACTTCAAAAGTTAGTGGTGGTGTTAACTTTGAAAGTTAGACAGGGCTCAAAATTTATAGTACTCCTATTTCGAGACGCAAGTCATTGTATCTTAAGAGACAATTATTTATAAACTGTAAGCATCTGGGCAGGACAATATTGTCTTAAAGAAAGAAGACCTACCTTTCACCTCGACCTTAATACTTTTATCCTTAGGGATATGTTTACCCTAAGGGGGTGTGTCGATATTAGAAGGGATAACTCGAACGAAATTAAGTCAGTAATGATGATACCAAGAAGGGTACGCTTATTATCCGAAAGGTCATGTTGAGAGTTTAAATGGAACAAGGTTCACATCGCCATACCGAGCTCCACCGGTTAGAGTCATCGACTCATTCTCGAGATGACTAACCGGGCCCAATTGTTGGATCGACACCATCATCCACATATAAAAATTACAACCGTTACAATCCTATCCTTAAACATCAACACACCATTTGAAAATTCAAAGTAAATCACAAGGGTGCGCAGGGCTCCTAAATTGAGTATACACTCCATACTCGAGGCATAATTTGCTACCAAAAAATGTAAAGGAGAATATTTTTATGACAAGAAAACCAAGATGTAAGTAGCAAGAACAAGACCTATAAATCTAAGGAGGAGCCCTGGGCGAAGAACACAGATAAGCCAACTAACCAACCATGAAGAATTTACTGAGTTCTGGAAACAATTATGGCTGGAAACCTCAAGAACCTAGTTTCTGTAAATAAGCTATGATCAGATATGGCATGATACCGATAACTATTATTGGATAATGGATGGTTACTTCCCATAGCCTGAAACAATTTGTACATTGTCACTCAAAAATGGAGGACTTCTACTTCTTGTAAGAATTTGATTTTTTTGGTTAATTTAGAAGATAGAGTCTTACACTACAAATAACCATTACAAAAATGGCATGAGTAAGGATAACAACCATACCTTTGTAATGGCCAAACTTCAGTGTTCCTGTAGTGTTGGAATGAACTAATTTTTCATATGGTGTCTCCCTGCAATTTCTTCTTGCTGTCCTCAAATTAGGAAGAGGATGAACCCCAGATACACTCTTCATACATATCTTGTTGTCTAATTCACTGGCAAAATTGTTGTCCACAGGTCCAGAACAAGATTTTCTAGTTATGTTGCTTCCATCAGTAACAAAGGGTCTTATGCCTGATGTGGTGGAAGAAGGAACTGAACCAAAAACAAACTCTTCAGATTCGCAATGTTCATTGTAAACTTGAGGAATGGGATAGTCCTCCATGGAAGAAAGAGGTCTACAAGTCCCACGGCAAGAACAGTACTGGCTTCTCAGACAGCTTTGACCTCTACCACGAGCATGACTCAAATTAACTCTCCTAGAGGTGTTCTCTCTGAGTAAGTTATTCACCAAACCATCCATTTCACGCTCATTTAATTTAGGATAATCTTCAACAACTTTCTTTATTTCCTTGACCCTTAGAAAGCTTTCTTTTTTGAAAATCCATGGCTGCAAACTAAGAAGGGATCCACAATGACCGACATACTCCGCTGAATTTATCAAGGAAACTCCACTAACAGGACGGGGAACCATTCCCTGGGATAAAACATCAACTGTAAGCTCCGTGGAGCCTGGGGCTTTGCAAGGAATTTTATCATCCTTAACAGAACAATCTTCCGCATCTAGTTTGGAAGCCAATTTCTGAAAAGTATCCCAACCAGATGCAACTATCTTATTGCTGAACTGCTTGTCCATTTATGCGATTACCTCGTTCAACTGAAAAAATAACATTTCTAGCAGAATTTATCCTTTCTTTGAAAGTTCTAAACTAACCTTCTGAAAGAAACTTGCCTCCGCAATAGCTCATATTTACACGGGAAAAGAACAACCTCCAAATCTGAGAAACTGAAAACGAGCGTTAGGACAGGACAACTCGAGCTAATTAGAACAGAGCTCCGGAAGAACTTGACCCCCGATTGCTGGCATAAAAAAATACAGCAGCCAACATCGATCGTCACCACCAAAGATCCGATCTTTGAGCTAAAATATAAATAAGGATGGCGGAAAACTCGATATCGCAGTGAGATGTGGACGTCAATGGGAGTGAGCTATGCGACTTCAATCGAGAAGAACATCGACCGTAGAACAAAGGGAGGCAAGAGTCACCAACCTCGCAAATCCGAATCGCCGAAGGAGCATCGCTCCAGCGCACACGCCACATCTCCCTTCGCGTCCAAGCATGGAATTCCGAACCTAAAGACCACGCAGATTTTCAAGTTCACGTACTTTTTTCTGAAGCAGATTTTGTTGGGTCCCACCCCCACTTGACGTGTCGCATTCGTGAGGGAACTACAGAAGAGATAAAATTTATCACTCATTTAATTTCAAATAATTTATGTTTTATTTTCTAGTGAATAATAACATTTAGAAAATATGCATACACGAGAACCCTCTCCTAATGGTTAAAAAAAAAAAAAAATTATTTCATGTTTAACAGGGGTGTTTTTATTTTACTCTTTGAATTATTGTGTTTAGATAAATATTCATTGTGAGATTTATTTAAAATCACATCTTTCCTGAGTTTACGAAAGTAAGAGTTGAAGAGTTTGAAATATTGAAAGTCATGTTTAGTTAAGCACGAGTATTTGAGAAAGTGATTCTACTAAATAATCATGTAAATTTAAACATAAGTATTTAGAGCTTTAATACCCCTATTAAATGTGACAGATTACTTGAAATAATGCAAAACGAAGTACTATGAATTTATTTAATTTTTATAATTATATTCATAATCTTAAATAATAATTTTTTTAAATACAAGTTATGTCCTCGATAGTATTTATATTGGCTTAACAGTAGTTGTAAATCCGCCAGCATCAAGCTTGTGGACCGCGCTCCTCCCCTAACCCTAGGGCGTAGCAATGGCGATCCGGAAGCTCCTCGCTCTCTCTCGCCGTCCGTTCCGCCTCTCCGGCCGATCTGCGTCCACTGCTGCGGCTCTCGCTTCTCACGATGCAGCCGAGTTATCCACCTCGCCCGCTAGCCCCCCCGTGATGCACTACGACCGACTCGCCCAGGCCGTCAGATCAAAGATCCGGCGCCTCGACGATCCCGACCCCCGCTTCCTCCGTTACGCCTCGCCCCATCCCGCTCTCGCTGATCATACTTCCATCCTCGCCGCTCCGGAGACCCGCGTCACCACACTCCCCAACGGCCTCCGCATCGCCACCGAGTCCACACTCGCAGCCCGTACTGCCACCGTCGGGGTGTGGATCGATGCTGGAAGTCGATTTGAGACGGAGGACACTAATGGGACCGCCCATTTCCTGGAACATATGATCTTCAAGGGCACCGAGTCTCGGACGGTGCGGCAGCTGGAGGAGGAGATTGAGAACATGGGCGGGCATCTGAATGCTTACACTACAAGGGAGCAGACAACCTATTACGCCAAGGTGTTAGATAAGGATGTGCCCAAGGCGCTTGAAATCCTTGCTGACATACTGCAGAATTCACGTTTTGATGAGAAGCAAATCGAGAGGGAGCGGAATGTTATCCTCAGAGAGATGGAAGAGGTATAGCCGAAACCCAGCATCTTTTACCTGCTCAGTGGTAAAAATCTTTTGCATATTATTCGCATGAATGCTATTTATAGTTTTTATCTACTCTTCGCTTCTAGTAAAAAAAAATATGGGTGAGAATGTGAAATGACTTCTATAATTTGTTACCTATCGCTTCATAACAATTCCTTGAATTGGTCGATTTCTTCTTCGAGGAAACAGAATAAAAATTATCAAATATCATTGATCTGAGTTGATAATTTCTATCATCCTTGAGGTTGATCATACTACATGGTTTGTTTAATTTGTATAGTCTTGGTGTTCTTTGCTATTGTTTATCTTTTAGTTGATTATGACTTTGTGTCTAAAATTTGGATCGTTGTTTAGTACTTACTGATCCAGTTTCAATTAACAAGAAAATTCAAAAGTGAATGAAGAAGAAAAACACTTAAACATAAGAAATTTCAGAGACAAGAATGGTCAGGTTAAATAATGAATTTCTTAAGATACCACTTGCAATATTTTGCTGTACCTAAATGTAACAGTAATATTGGGAACAACATATCTATGACTATTAGGAAATATTCCGAAGAACGGACAGAATTACTGTAATGTTATCTGTTGGAATTGCTTACCTTTAATTGAAACAAACCATTCCCATATACCTTTTTGCAACAAGTGGGAATTATGTATCTCTAACTGAAGCAAATCTTTCTGTCTGTGTCCTCAATAACAATGGTGCCTGTGTGTGCACGTGTATTCTAATAGCCTTCTTTTTTTAATAATCTTAATGCTCTCGTACCTGTTGGAATCATATTATTATAAATGATTTATAAGTAATTTTCTGGATTATTTTGTTCCATCATGCAAGGAAAATGTTGTTCCAATTCTCTCTTTGCCAGGATTTGCAACTGCCAAATGGTATCTAAAGTTTTCATATTTTTTCCATTTTAATGTCTCTCTTGAAGTCTTTCCCTTTTTGTGCAAAGTTATATTTTCAATTAAATGTAATTTTATTTTAACATAGATATCATCAATAAACCCTTTAATATCATTGGTTACTGCCACTGTAATAATCCATTCTGTCTATGATTTTCATCCAGGTGGAGGGACAAACTGAAGAAGTTATTTTTGATCATTTGCATGCGACTGCCTTCCAGCACACCTCACTTGGAAGGACAATCCTTGGACCTGCTCAAAACATCAAGACAATTACTAAAGAGCACCTTAGGAAATACATCTCATCTCACTACACCGGCCCTAGAATGGTTTGTTTTCCATTAGGCCAGACTAAGTTAATATTTCTATGTATAAGCATTGTATTGGCTCAATCCATGTGTTCTAATATTCCAATGTTAACTGAACTTACTATGGCAATGTAGGTCATATCAGCTGCCGGTGCTGTTAAGCATGATGATATAGTTGAGCAGGTCAAAAAGCTTTTCTTGAAACTGTCAGATAATCCTACTACAACGACCCAGTTGATTGAGAAGGAACCAGCTATTTTCACTGGATCTGAGGTGGGGAAGTTCAATTTAAGATATTACCCTTTTATGTTATCCGTTAGCTGAATTTCTTCTTAATTATTAAATTATCCCATTTCCAGGTTAGGATAATAGATGATGACATTCCACTTGCGAAATTTGCCGTTGCATTTAGTGGGGCATCTTGGACAGATCCAGACTCTGTTGCTTTAATGGTTATGCAATCTATGTTAGGTTCTTGGAATACGAATGCTCATGGTGGAAAGCATGCGGGGTGAGTTTCTTAACCTTTGGTATAGTGCTTTGCTATTCAAGATCCATGCTTCTGCTTGTGTTGATTGGTTATTGCAATTTTATGCAGTTCAGAGTTGACCCAAAGGATTGCCATCAATGATATTGCTGAAAGTATGATGGCCTTTAATACAAACTACAAAGATATTGGTCTCTTTGGTGTTTATGCTGTTGCCAAGGTTTATAATTATGTCATCTACCATCTAAGATTAATCTATAATAATATTTGTTTTGTCATTAAACATGATTTATAATTTTAGCATATGAGAATACCAAATATCAACAGAAGTTTGAGAATATCTATTTTTTATATGCTGCTTTGTATTGTCAAAGCAAGGTTTCTATAGATGCACACTAGAGTTTATAAAGATCAGGGGTAATGACTGTTGTTATTTATTGATGCTTGTTTTGGATAAATAAATTTCAGAAAAAGAGAGAAGAATAAATAAAGCCACAGTCAAAGACCTTGTGTAAATAGTTATAGCTTAAGAGAGTTTTGTAGACAATAAATGTGTGACATCTATGCATATTTTATACCTACTAATTTACTATTAAACCATATGGGCATTTGCATTTGTATTATATGGAAAATAAAGTACTTATCGAATTGCTAGTTTGGGGAGTTCTTGGTGCTCTATAGTGTTGATGCCTCTAATTCCGTCTTTCACTGAATCTCTGTTTTTGACTGTTGTACATTTTTGTATTTACTCTGGTTCTCAAACTAGGATAAGTTGGAAGTTTTTAACTAGTATTTTTCTCTTCTGTAGTTGCTGTGCTGGCACTAACTTTGGTTTTTTCTTTCGTTCTTTTAGCAATAATGTATTTGAAAATAGTTAGCTTGAAATCTGAAATGGTTCAATTTTGTTAAAAAATAGAATTAATTGTTGGTGAAACCTGTTGTAAATTCAATGACTCTGTTGGGATCAGTCAGGATCAGCAAAATTCTGGACTATCTTGTTGATTGTTTATTGATCTTCTAAATGCTAATGGATCCATAAGTGAACAAAGTTTATAGATACTGAAAAATTAGTTGTTCTGAAGTGGATTAGCTACTTGGCATCCTTAATCTGATTTGGTCCAATGTCCAACCTAAAACATGTTTTTAGCTTTTGGAAATACTCTTCCAATTTGCACGGATATTTTACATTATGCACAAAGGTAGTGATAGTAGGCTCTTGACGCACCAAATTGTAATCAGGTGAGTGCCTAGGAATCTACTAATCTAATAAATTGCCTTGGGTTAATTGTGATTTGTACTAGAATGTAGGTGATTGAATGCCATAATGACCATGGTCTAGGGAAATCCGATAAGACCTGGATGCAGTTAATTATGTTCATGTTTGCTCTTGGACCTTAAACTCATATTTGTAGTGGGATTTAGTGCATGAGTAAATATACTTCTAATGGACCTTAAACTCACGCTCGAAAATGATTGCTCTAATCTAATCAGCTATTGGTGGTTCTATTCTGATATCTAGTTAGTCAGGGACTCAGGCATCTGTTGGTGCTTATGCAATATTGAAGTGTATAATTATTTAGTTAAAGTCATATGTTGATATTCACACTTAAAGAGTGAGGCCATATGAAAGAAACTTGCAGCAATTTGCTCTATTGCTGCGTCCTTGGATGATATAAAATTGTTAGTTATCATGTAACATATTGGCTCTTGGTCTCATAATCCTATTTGGAAAGGGATTTTGTACTATATCATAAGTATCTGGTGGAAATGTTGCAAGTTTATCTTGATGATATACAGGAATGAGGCTAATTATGCTTTATCCACACCGAATTATTTTATACCTACCATTAGATTTGCAATGACTCAGAATTATCTTTGTTTTTTTTTGGGAAAACAAGGACTTCCAGGTTCTGTTTATTCTCTATGGTATTTTATGATATTTGAACGCAAAGATCTTTGCTTTTGTCTTGCTTGTTGAACTTTTTCTAAAAATTCGCAATGTACACTTGCTATACTTTTTATGTTGTAAAACATCTGTGGTCAAATGGTGATTAGTTAAATTGTATGAAACAAATGGATTCTGCAGTTACCTATAACACTTAACTATCCATTCGGCTCTTCTCAGAGCTGACTTTGTGGCTAACTGCTTTTCCCATTTTTGAGCAGCCTGATTGTTTGGATGACTTGGCCTATGCAATTATGCGTGAGATAAGCAAGCTCTCGTACAGGGTCTCCGAAGCTGATGTTACTCGTGCACGTAATCAGGTAGATCATTAAAATCTGTGTTTCATTTTAATCATTTGAAACACTAGATAGTTGTTCTATAAAGCATTTTCATGGTTCAGTATGTGTTTCTTCTATTAGGGGAAATCAGCCTTTAAATAATGAAATTCCCTGAAAAGTTTATTATCTTGTGATAAATGTATTTCAATATTGAAAAAACCTATATTAAGACAGCTTTGTTGTTAACACACATTTTTGTAACTTCTATTGGAAATTTCCCTTTTCGGAAATTTTCCTTTTCGGCTTCCACAATGACTGATTCAATATACAGTTCAAACTATGAGTATTGACTTGAATAAGAATTATCACACTGAGTTTTCTGGACATAAGAAGAAATTCTTGACTTGTATATATATGTATGTCTGAAGGATTTATAATATGTGAATACATCTGAAGATTCTTATTTAGGCTTGTTGGGTCCAAATACTTCCTTGCAATGTACGACATCTGGGGGTAAGGGCTCGGAAAATTTTCTGAATGGGAAACTGATGCAAATGAGGATGGGATTGTTTGTGTTTCTAACCTTACGTGTTCCTTTTTTTTCATTTATTTTAATAATTTTATTTGAATTGTCTAGTTTTTTTTTTCAAAAAAGAAAAATTTAAGATTTGAATTAAATGGGGAAGGGAGGGTTGTGGGTTATGTTGTTCAAGATTTCTCGATTTATTGGATGTCAAAATAATTGTTACATGGAATATTTATGTTTTATTTTTTAAATAAAATGAACTTAAGTTGGATTTTCTTTTGCATATTCTTTTTATAATTTGATACTTGTCTACATCTGAACAAAACTAAAATCCTGGGTTGCATCAGGTTAGATTTTTCAACAGCTCTGGCAAATGTTATTTTTACTTTTTCTTAGTTTTTAGTTTTCTTTTTTTTTATGAATGCTTCGAAACTTCGAGCTGAAATTTCCCTCGATCCTTAGTTTTCATAAGCTGCAAATTTTGTGACACCTTAGATTCATGGATTCTCTTCAATCACTATGCTGGAAAATTTGTGCTTTAAATAAAGGATTTGATCTATGGTCCAATATCCTTTGAGTTTGATCCGAATAGTGTTAAAATAGAGCATATGCTTATTGGATCATAGGAAATAAATCTGCTATCGTATCATACATCTGGTGAAATGTTTATTTATTTATTTATTTCAATAAGAAAGGAAGAGACGAAATCCACTCAGATGGGTAAAGATGAGTTTGAGATGGTACCTTTGCTGCAGAACCATTTAATTATATTTATCTAACAAACTGTGCAGTTGTCATTTCTCATTTTATTTGATTCCTAATTGCTTGAGAGGTATCAATCAATTTGGAAACTTAAGAACAGTTTGTTTCAATTTGATATATTTGAAGCAGACTCTAAGAAATGCCTAATATGCGATTTATGCAGCTAAAATCTTCTCTCCAACTTCATATGGACGGTACAAGCCCTGTTGTCGAGGATATCGGCCGACAGGTTGAATTATTTCGTTGGAGTTATTTGTTCTTTTTTTCAGTCAATTTTCTAACAAAAGCTTCAATCACATTAAATTCATAATTTACCCTTGTTTTCCACGGTGACAGTTGCTTACTTATGGTCGAAGAATCCCAGTAACTGAGCTTTTTGCAAGGATAGACGCTGTTGATGCAAACACTGTTAAACGTGTTGCAAACCGCTTTATTTTTGATCAGGTAAAGTGATAATTTTTTTCATCCACTAATACATGCTCTTTCATAGTAGACAAATGGTTTTGCTATGATCTGCCACATGTTTGTTCTGTCAGAATTTATTCTTTGAATATACCAAAACATAATGATTGATTATTCTATAAGAATTGATTAGGAATAAATTAGCAACTGCTATGAACCAAATTTGCCCATCAAAAAAAAAAAAAAGTTTATCAAAAGGTTTATTAATTATAAAAAAAATAATCATTTAGTATTTACTCTATCAGAATCATCGTGGCGTTGAAATTACCCTGGCTAGCGTAAACGAAATAACTTTTATGCATATATTCTTGAGCTGACCCTTTCTACCTGGACATGACAGGACGTTGCAATTGCAGCCTTGGGACCTATCCAACGGCTCCCAGATTACAACTGGTTCAGGCGCCACACCTACTTGCTTCGATATTGATTCCGCTCTCAATTTTTATTATTGTTTGCATTCTCGGTTTGTGATTTTTCCCGGCCGTTTCCATTCTTGTTAGTGATCATGAATCACTATGAAACTTGGGATATCGTAAAAGGATTTTGCTTTTTTACATGTACACACATTTGCTGTTACATTCCTAAATTAAATAATGAATGCCAGATACAATCTGAATTCTTTTATTTTTTGCCAATAAAAAGGCTATTAACTTAGTAAATGTTTTTTTTGTCAGAATAAATGTCACTTGTAAATTAGTCTATCGTTCTGTCATGGTGCCCTGGTCAGCTTGCTTTTTCTTGTTTACAACATCTCACACGTAATTTCCAACATGTGCGTTCAAAAATAGATGCCTCTTTCCTATCATCTTCCAAGACCAACGGTAAGAGCACGTAAAAGACTTCAGTGCCGTCCTAAACCAGGTAAAGAATCCCACTTGAAAGAAAAATTAAAGTGGTCTGAGGCTCTCTCAACTGGTCTAACTCTCAACTGACACTCCTTAACCTTTAATATGCTCACACGGCATGCTCAACTAGTTAGAGGGTAATAAATATTTATGGATGCATGCCCTTGAAAAAAAAAAGTCCCTCCCTTTATATAACCTGGGAATGAGCTGTGAGTGAACGTCTAGGATGTTTTACTACACTATTGGGTATGAAAAATCTAATCAAATAACAAATAATTCTATTTATCAGTTTAATTTTGGGTTGAGCATAAAACTTCGTTTAATGTTGATGTTAATTTAATTTATTCAATTAGTTTTAGTTTGAGTAATAAATTTAATTTTGATTGCCTTCAGATAAATATGCACCAAGATATATACATTTTGATAGCTATTTTCCACTACAAACGAAAACCGGATCAGTTGAATGAGATCTAAAAGGTTACCAGTCACTTTTGAATGAAGTCGATTTGAGAGTTTTTTTTAAATGTTATCAAATCGGAGTGATTACAAAAACACTACGATCGATTGCACTCAGCCTAAAAGATAAAAGCTCCAGACACACCGTCTAGACAGCCAACCACTGCAGGATTTGCCCAATATTTTCTTCCACAACCGACCTCGGAATACTGACTGACATTTAATGAACAACCAGGTCACAACTTTAGTTGGCATGGGTGCACTTCAGCTACAACAATCGTGTGCAAAAGAAATTTTAATTAGCTGTCACCAGGAATACTCAAAATGAATAACTTTATATCAGTAACATTAGCCCTTTGTGCTATGCAATACCTGAGGTTTGTTCTTAAAGTGGCAAACAAATGGAAAGTATTTCTGATATCCAGTTAATTTATTCAACTCGTGAAATAGATGAAATTTACAGACCTCAGAATACACAGTTATCACCACCACTGTTGGCATATGGTTGCAAACTTCATTCTATAATAATTGTGTGCAAAAGATAAATTACTATCATAAATAAATAAATTAGCTGTCACAGGTAATACTCAAAATGAGTAACTTATATTAGTGACGTTTATGAAATATCTCGGATTCGATCATAAAGTAGCAAAAAAAAATTAAAAAAAAAAAAGTCATGTCTGGTTAAGTTATTCAATGCAGAAACGCTCCTTCCCATACTATTAAAAAACAGCTGGCTACGATATTTCAGGAGCAAAGCAAATCTAAAAATGGAAAAGTCATTGATCTTTGATGGAAAAACTGTGGTAATGAAAATTCATTTCTTTGTTTAAAATTTCTGCCTCGTCAATCGTCATCTTCTGGTTTCTGTTAGAGAACATCCAATTGCTAAATAATAATCTACAGCCAAATTGACTAGGAAATCTATGAAAGAACATGGTTAAAATGATATGAATATGGTCAAAAGAAGCAAATAAATTAGTGTAAGAAGCAATTAGAGTTTAAGGTGTGAGAAGTAGAGGGAGACCAAAGAAGACATAATTTGAGCATCCTACTCGACTTTGGTTTACTAAACATATAACCTTAAAGAGCTCAATGACAAAACAAGCTCAGTTGGGGGGCATATTGCCAATTCGTCTTGTAGTCGTTTAATTTATATAGTTTCTCAAGGTAGCAGTTTATTTTCTAGGTTTCACAAGCATGCTTGCATTGAACTTGCCCTACCAAATTCTCATCACTGGTTTTGTTATGCTCAATATTTTCAGATTTTCACAGTTGGTAAAAATATCATTATAGAATTTGGTCATTAAAATCAAGTTAACACCCGAAGTGGATTTCTAAACTTCACACCATGTCTATTCTTTTTTATCATTTTTCGATAATAACCACAAAAGGAAAAAAATATATTGAATTTCTAATTATATCCTTGGGTAAAAATCCTCACAAAATTCATACATACACTTATATAAACAACAGAAAATAACAACTCTTACAGTCAAAAACTCATTCACCACCCTAACCAAACTTAAAAAAATGTCAAAAATTCTAGATTGATAAACTAAAATCACTCCTAATTCATTGTATGCCACATTTGATGACAAGGAAGAGATTTTTGATGATAAACTTTGTTTCATTTTTATTTGATTCGTCAATTTAGAATTATGATTCTTGTTTGGTTTGGTGAGGGTGGTAGAATGAGTTGAGAGGAAGGGGGAGGAGTTTAAAGTATTTTAACAACCCTTATAATTATATTTGTGTCAATTGTTAGCAATTACAAAATACTTTGCTGAGTGTCCGTTCTCTTTATGCAAAGGTTCGTTGACCATTTCACTCCAATAATTATAATTATAATTATATTTGGGTTTACTTACAACGTTGGGATGCTCGTAAGGTTTATATGTACTTCTCAATTTACTTTGATAGTTAGTAAAAAATTTTAGTTTAATCAGATCAATCATCTCAGGATTATCTAGATTATTAAAAAAAATTATAATTATTAATCTTTTTTTTAAATATTCAATATAATAAAAATTTTGGATGGAAATTAAAAATCACACCCTGCCCAGAAAACTAGTAGAAAATACTCTAATCTATGTTTGTTAATTTTTTTTAAATATTCAAAAACATTTTATATAATATTTTTTCTTCTGAATCTATCTTTGCTATGGTATATCTCAATTAAATTGCCCTATACTTATGGCCATAATTCTAATTGCTGCACCAATTCAAATAAAAATAAATACCAACTAAAATATATATATAAATTCTTTAAAGTATAAAATATCTTGTAAAATTAAATATTTTAAAAATTGAAACAATTACCCTACCATCTAAAAATACCAACTACTCCAGTTCTAGTTTTTGTTTTAAAAAAAAAACATTAGTTATTAATTAACATTTTATTTTTTAAGATTAATCATATTGGATCTTATAAAAATTTTCCATCAGATCTCATCAATTTTATTCATAGAACAAGAAACATTTAAGAAATTGAAATAAACATATTTTTAATTTTTATTGCTTCGTGGGGCCCACACGGTTTGGCTCGAGGACCGTGTCTCACTGGGCCCCACGAACACGGATTTAAAATTGAGATAAAAGAATTATGAGGGTGAAAAGAGAAAATAATGTTGTCACTCTTCTTCTTTTCTGGTCTTCTTAAAACAAAACCCTCAAATTTGTAAGAATAAGATTATTACCTCCCTGCACTCGTCGTCCTCCTCTCGATCGGCCTCCCTCTTCGCTCTCCTCCTTCCATGTAAAGATTAGGGTTAGGGCACCTCTACGTATTTCTATTCTCTTTCAAAGATTTCACAGTACAAAGCCGATGAGCTGCCGGAGAGCTCTCGCTGAAACCCTCGTATCCTTACTATTCCTGCTCCTCCTGTTGGTGGGGATCTCCTGCTCCGAAGACCGAGGCGCTAGGGATCCGGACCCTCGTGAGGTGGAGAGATCAGTCTTGCTGCAGTTCAAAAGCTGCGTTACTTCCGACCCTGCTAGATTGCTTGGAGTATGGGGCTCCGACGCCGACCACTGCTCCTGGCCCGGAGTCGAGTGTGACGGACGGTCACGGATCGTTTCCATTAATATCTCTGCGAAAGGCGATGCCTTTAAGCTCCCCTGCTCCCGATCCAGCCCTTATCGGCGCAGCTGCTGCGATCTCGAACGTAGGATGGCTGGTACACTTAGTTCGTCCCTACGGAGTCTCTCAGAGCTCAGGGTGCTTTCTTTGCCGTTCCATGACTTTGATGGCGAGATCCCAGGCGATCTCTGGGGGTTGGAGAAACTGGAAGTAGTTGATCTAGAGGGCAACTCGCTTTTCGGTGCCTTGCCCTCGCACTTCCCCCGACGTTTGCGGGTACTAAATTTGGCTTCCAATTTGATCAAAGGTCAGATCCCACTCTCCCTCTCGAGATGCGTGGATTTAGAAATCCTAGACCTGTCCGGCAACCAGCTCAACGGAACAATTCCGAAAGTTTTTCGTGGTTTCTCCAAGCTTAGAGAGCTCTATCTTTCTTTTAATCAGCTTGGCGGTCCGATTCCTGATGAGCTAGGATTTGGATGCCGGAGTCTGCAAATATTGGATTTGTCTGGAAATTTGCTTACGGAAAGCATTCCGTCCAATTTAGGCAATTGCGCTGAGTTGCGATTTCTACTGTTATTTTCCAACCTTCTTGAGGGTTTTATTCCTCCTGATCTTGGGTTATTGAAAAAGCTTCAGGTTTTAGATATCTCGATGAACAGCCTGAGTGGATATATACCTGCTGAGCTAGGAAACTGCTTAGAATTGTCTGTTATTGTTCTGAGTCAATATGGTCCTATGCTAGATGAGAAGGCCTCGAGCTCTGTTAATATTGATGAATTTAATTGTTTCCAAGGAAGACTTGCTGAAAATATCACAGCTCTACCGAAGCTTAGGGTGCTTTGGGCACCAAGGGCAACATTTGAAGGGATGATTCCAAGAAACTGGGGACTCTGTGAGAATCTGGAGATGGTTAATTTAGGCCAGAATCTATTTCAAGGACATATACCACAGGCATTTACCCAATGCAAAAAACTTAAATTTCTTAATTTGAGCTCAAATAGATTGACTGGTTGGCTCAACAAGGAGCTCCCAGTGCCATGTATGGATGTCTTTGATGTCAGTGGGAATCAATTGTCTGCCTCCATCCCTAAATTTACCAACAAAGAGTGCCCTTCATCTAACATCACATTAGATGATTTGTCCTCGTCTTATGTTTCTCTTTTTGCTTACAGCGGACTTCAAGATATGAAAAGGCTTCTTTCTGAACCTGGCAGTGAATTTGCAATTTATCACAATTTGGCAAACAATAATTTTACAGGAGCTCTTGCTTCTTTACCACTGGCCACCAGTAGGTCCATGAATAATACTGTCTATGTATTTCTTGCTAATGGGAATCATCTTTTTGGGTCGCCGTCTGTTATTATATTGGAGAAGTGCAGCAGGGTAAGTCATTTGGTGATCAACTTAAGCAACAATATGATGTATGGAAGATTTACATCAGAAGTAGGTACAATATGCCGGTCTCTTGTGGCACTGGATGTTGCCAGTAATCAGATATATGGAACCATTCCTGCCAGTTTTGGGTTGTTAAATAATCTTGTTTGTCTGAATTTGAGTTGGAATCAACTGCAGGGTGAGATACCTGCCAGTATCACACAGTTAAAAGGCTTAAAGTATCTCTCATTAGCTGGTAACAATTTCAGCGGTCACATTCCTCCTGACATGGATAAGTTGCATTCTCTTCAGGTTTTGGATGTGTCTTCAAATTCCCTTGCTGGTTATATTCCTACTGGCTTTGTGAAGATGAGAAATCTCACTGCCCTTGTACTTAACAACAACAAGCTTTCAGGGGTTATTCCTTCAACGTTCACCAACTTTGCATCACTTTCAAAATTCAATGTTTCATTCAATAATTTGTCTGGATCATGGCCTGTTAATGCCAGTACACTTAGATGTGATAGTGCCTTTGGAAACCCTTTGCTCCAACCTTGTCCTGCGTACTCTCTCTCTGTTCCTTCATCTGATACACAAGGGAGCAGTTATAGTCCACATATTGACTCAGCATCAGCAAACTCATCCAATGATAGCAGTGGTGGTTTTAGTTCTATTGAAATTGCTTCTATTGCTTCAGCAGCAGCCATAGTTTCAGTTCTCTTTGCTCTGATTGTCCTTTATATTTACACAAGAAAGTGTGCTCCAGGCAATAGGTCCTCTGCTAGGTCTTCTGGAAGAAAGGAGGTAACTGTCTTTGTAGATATTGGAGTTCTACTGACTTATGAGAGTGTTGCACGAGCAACTGGAGGTTTTAATGCAAGCAACTGCATTGGAAGTGGAGGTTTTGGAGCCACATACAAGGCTGAAATTTCACCAGGGGTTCTAGTAGCTATAAAGAGACTTGCAATTGGAAGGTTTCAAGGTGTTCAACAGTTCCATGCAGAGATCAAGACTCTTGGAAGATTGCGGCATTCTAATCTTGTGACGCTGATAGGTTACCATCTTAGTGACTCTGAAATGTTTCTGATTTACAATTATCTTCCAGGTGGTAATTTGGAGAGATTTATACAAGAAAGGTTGAGAAGACCTGTAAATTGGAGGATGCTTCACAAGATTGCTTTAGACATTGCCTGTGCTCTTAATTACTTACATGATGAATGTGTTCCCCGGATCCTTCATCGGGATGTTAAACCAAGCAATATATTGTTGGACAATGATTTTAATGCATATCTCTCAGATTTTGGATTGGCAAGGCTTCTAGGAAATTCTGAGACCCATGCAACTACAGGTGTGGCTGGAACTTTTGGATATGTTGCTCCTGAATATGCCATGACATGTCGTGTTTCTGATAAAGCTGACGTTTATAGCTACGGTGTGGTGCTATTGGAGCTAATTTCAGATAAGAAAGCTCTGGATCCTTCCTTCTCCCCCTATGGAAATGGTTTTAACATAGTAACTTGGGCATCCATGTTATTGCAAAAAGGCCGGGCCCGTGAGTTCTTCACTGAAGGGCTTTGGGATGTGGCTCCCCATGATGATCTGGTGGAAACCTTGCACTTGGGCGTGAAGTGTACTGTTGATTCTCTTTCTATTAGGCCCTCAATGAAGCAAGTTGTTCGAAGACTAAAAGAACTCCAACCTCCACATTTTGGGTGTGGCTAATGTATTCATCTGGAATGGTATAATATGCTTCATTAGGCTACTTACCATGTTGATCTGAATGTTTCTGCATAGTGCATGCTAGTGTCACATCGGAAAAATGGAGTTTTATTCATCCATATTCTGTTCTTTCTATTTTTGTACTTGTTAGACATCAAACCCATAGGCAGAATATGCAAGTCGCATTAATGATTGTTTACACTAATCAAATTTAAAAATAATATTTAAAGCTTTAACAGCTAATTCATTCTGAATTTTAATAGGTAGAGTTCAAGGATGAATATTCATCCATCAATTGGGACCTTTATATGCACTTGAGATTAAAAAAGTCCTATTCAGTGCCGACAGTCACCAGGGAGAAAAGAACCGTCTTTTATCTTGCAATTGTTTGGTTCACATATACTTTAACTTGATAAACTCCGTTGCACTGACCTATGACCAGATTTTTTTAAATAACTTTTACTTCTTGTTTCTTGCTAATCCTAAACATAATTCAACAACAGGTAATTATTTGTCTGCCTTCCCACTGAAGTAACTGAGCTTTCCCAAAGATACAATGCCTTTGAGTTTTTGCCTGTTGAGTTTCATGATAACCTGACTGGTATAAGCGGTATCCATTGGAATTCTTTCCCACAAAGATCCGTCTAAGAGGTCAGTTTCCTCCTGTCATTTGCCTGATAATGATTGCAGATCTTGATACTGTCATTGTTTTCTGATTATTTATTTAGATTGTTAACTTCTGAAATATCTTAGACCACTTATCAAAATAGCTCATCACAAAATATGTTGGCTGGCTTTGTCAAGGGGCATCTCTTGCTAACAAAATCTGCAAGAGACGCAATGATAAGTACCATGATGCCATCTGAACATGCACCTCTGTAGCATTTCTTTCGAATACAATATCACTATCTTCACCAGATTTTTTACGGCAATGAACTACAGTGCTCTAGTATGCAGACAATGATTTTTTTTTTTTTAAACTTAAAATTGCTCAGTTTTCTATTGTTTGTTACAAAGCTCAAATCATTTTAACTATGCTCTGGCCCAATATTGTAGTATATATTTGGATGATGGTGCATGTTTTCACAACCATTGGTTGTATATTGTTCTTCTAAGATCTGATTAGCTTCAGTCTTCAAGTCTGATAATATTTAAACTGGTTTTCATTGTAAAAAGAAGGGTATTTCAGCAAGTTGCTTATTACAGTTACTATGCATTTCTGGTGTTTTATGCGCTTATTGAATGTGTACTCTGAGATTGCTTAGGTGTTGAAATCTTGCTAAAATTTAGGGCCTTTGACTAGCATAGTTGGAGAGCCTCCAGATTTTATTCGCGGGAACAAGAGATACCTACCACAGTGAGTGAAAGGCATTGCCCATCTCACTCTGTCAGTTCATGTGGAGAAGTTCATAGTTGCTCCAGTACACTAGTGTGCACTATCCTATGCACTTATCTGTGACAGAGGTATAGAAGCTCTTTCATGTCCTACTTTCAGAAAATTCTGGACCTTTTTGCACATGAACCATCTATTTTCTTTTGCACTTGGTTGATTTCTTATCAAATCAACAATGTATTATCAACCTGACATCCGAGGATTATGTGATAAACCATGTAGAAAAGGTGCACAAGCCGTATAATGGTATGGTAACCATTAGTAATGGTGTGTGATAAACTAGCAACACACCTTTAGTTGATAGTTTCTCAATGCCAATCCTTGACACTGGAACTAGCAGTGATGTTGCTTCTCTTACAACATTTTTTGCTCTTTAAAATCAAATTGTTTAGATTAGTGGATGACCTTCTCTCATTGTTCTTCCTGCAGAAGATTGACAGGAGTTATTTGGGGTTTTTTTTCCTTCATAGGTTCTGGAAATGCTCCAGATATCATGATTTAGTTTCTTTTACTGAGAATATTTTGTAGCTGGAGCCGATGGAGGAACTAAGATTGTAAACCTAATTTATGAAGACATTGAATCATTTCTTTCCCTTTTTTTTTGTGGAAAAATACAACCATGCAATAAACTATGCATCTTGTTCCAAATCTTGGCTTCTTGGCTATCAAGGAGAAGAAACCTTGAGTCTCAAAGGCATCATGGTCCAGTACAATATGGCTATTATTAACCTTTTGGATTACTTGTTACTAGTTATACATGGTCTGACAAATATAGTTTGGAATAATCAAAAAAAAAAAATCATCCTAAATAGGTTAAGTAGAATATTAATATCTCTTTATATCTAAAATAACTCATTTTGATAAAAAAAAAAAGATTATTTGAATAAATTAGTTTTTAGTATAACAAAAAGATTTCGACAATCGTCAAATATTTTTAATAATATATTAATATATATATTTTAAAAAAGAGTAATTTTGATGAAGATTTTATTCTTAAACTATTTTATAAAATAATATAAGTACAAAATTTAAAATTAAAATTTTGTTAAAATGAAAAATTAAACTCGTATGCAATTTTAAATACTTTAATTAGAATACTAATAAAGAAAATTTAATAGTAAAAGACTTTATGAAAAATAATAATTTTAATTCATAATAGTGTAATTTAATAATAAAATATTGCTGCAACTATGAAAGTGATGGAACAACAACCACATGCACTTCCTCTGTTTGTTTTTTATGTTGATGGAACAATAGCAGGAACTTTCCTCGCAATTGCCAACGATATATCTTTCCTAGCCGGTATATGCCGTAACGGAGCGTTACCCCACAGCCACTTGCATAGATTATCTGATTTTGTGGCGGACTTTAATTTGAATGGTCGCCGTCTTGTCAAAATCACGAATCTCGATGTGGCCGATGAGTTACGTGTATTTCGTGAAAGCGAGAAAATAAAAACATTAAATAAAACGACGGTTCCGGTTTATTGGAGTCGGTCATATCGTGAGTCGACAGCGGCACGAAAGCGGAGACGGAGACGTTACGCACCTCCCATTTATTTAGGAGATTAGGCCAGCGAGAGGTGGCGTGCGCAATCTTCTCTTCCTCGCTGCTACAGTCCCACTGAGCCATTTCGCTTTTTCGCATCCCCCTCTTTCCGATTTCCCATCTCCGTCGTAGCGATTTACCGACGAGATCGATGCGAGCAGGTAATTTTGGTTGTCAACAGCAGATTGTAGTGTGGATTTTTTTTTTTTTCTTTGCGGAGTCGCTTTGGTTT
>JBBPFP010000046.1:361626-371909 GCA_037974795.1 Kaempferia galanga | reverse complement strand
CCAGTTAGGTAAGGATGAAAATATTAAAAATAGAAGAGGCTTAATGGTAGGAGTTTAAAAAAAAAAATTGTTAACATGCTTACCATCATTTGGGAAAATTTTTAAGTAAATTTAAATTGAATTCTATTAAAAATTGAATTGAATTTTTTTATTTGGAATAAGTTAGTAAATAATAGAATTGAATTGAAATTAAATTTTAATTTCTTATCAATTTTATACTAAAAATTTATTTTATATGGTGAAATTAAATTCTAATTTATGAAGAAATTAAATTCTAATTTATGAAGAAATTAAATTCCACTCCTTGGCAGATAAGGACCTGGAAATTTAAATTTATTCAAAGTATATAAATTGAAGTGCACGGGAGATGAATAATTTTTATTTTGTTCTCCGTTATCCTCGAATTTTAACCACCGAGCTAGTTGGATTTCAGTGGAGGAATCGATTCGATTCGATTCGATTCCGATCGATCATTCTACGCAACAAGAGCACGAGGCGAGAATCGGTTTGCGTTTAGGCAGCGAGGTTTTGCTCTCAATCCCTCAGCCATTCTTTTCGACGATCCACAATCTTGCAGGTACGGCGTGGAGATCTACCTCGCTTCACTGAGATCGTTGTGATTCGCCACGGAGAGACGGCGTGGAACGCCTCCAGAATCTTGCAGGTATTATTTTTCACTCTTTCCTCGACCGACATGTGTTCGATGCTTGCCAAGCATGAATTTAGGGGTGCGAAATGCTTTCCTCGACAGGTGAATGAGAATACAGTGGAGGATAACCTAATTACAAACTTAGTGGTTTGGGTGAGATGGGCTCGCGTGTTTTGTTTCTGTGTGTGTGTTTTCTTTGAATACTTGTACGGATCGTCAAAATTGTTGATATGCGGTGAATCCTTGTTGGGGCGTCAAACAAATTCTTGTCTTAGAACTCTTTCAATTGTCACGGTATATTAACTTATTGAATCCAAGGCTAAGATACACTCTCTCACTTGTGTTAATTATAGATAAGCCCGTCCGCGATGACTCTTCCAAGTTTTGTCTCCTCTGATCTTGTGGCAATTAGTCATATAAATTGTTCTAAATGCAATGTTCTTGTGACTTTGGCCTGAAAGGTAATGTTGCACGTGTTGTCTCAGCAGCGCTGAAAAGAACATTTCTTTATGTGGATCTGCTTATACCGGTTTAGTCTATTGTCGTTCCTCTTGTTATGAACACTGCTAGTTAGTGTGTCTGATTTAGCATTGACAACCTTTTCCAAACAAAGTTTCTCCACACTCATACTCTCTGTGCAAGTGAATGTGATTGATAGTTTAAGCTAACATACACGTGGATGATTTGAATTTGAAGAAAAATTAGTACATTGTGGATTCTGGTGCATATGATTATTAATCTGTATTTTAAGATAAAAGGATGAAAATTTAGTTGTTTTTAGAGGTGATTATACTTGTAGTTAACTGTTTCTTAACAGATAAATAGATGCAATTATGAAATTGAAATGGTATTTATACCCAAAGAATTTTTAACTATTCAACATGGAATAATGATGCTTGATATAGATCTTAGGAATTTTAAAAAGAAAATTGTATCGAGCTTTACAAAAGCTAGATGGTGGAGTTTGTAAGAATTTCCAAAAGTAGGATGAAGCAAAGAGAAATTTGGAATGGAAAGATTGATGTTGTTGTTGTATGTGGATTTTAATTGCATATAAGATTGCAAATGTAATAAGGTCAAATCTTGAAGATTCCAAAGGTTGAGCGACACGTGTAGAGAGAGTTGGTGGTGGTATACAAAGGCCATTAGTATGGGTGTCACTCTAAAATTTGGAAAAAAGGTCGTTGAGAGAAGAATAAGAATTGAAAAGATTATGAAAACTAAATTGATTTAATACCTAGGAGAACAACTTCATACATTATATATATAGTAGAACAACTAATCAAAGAATATGGATAAAAAAGATTTGCAGATGATACTTATTTAGGAAGAAGCACATGATACTCCTATACATTTATTAAGGTGTGATATTTAGAGGAAAGAAATATCGAGTAAGTATATCAATGTAATATGGGATGTGGACGGTACATACTAGTGTTATATATGTGTAACAAATTATTTTCTTGTAACTGTTGGTTTGTATCACTTCTCAATTCTAAATCTTATCAGTTTTAGATTAGCACTAGTCTTCGATAACTCATTGGACATGTCCATGATAAGCCTCTTAATGTATGTTATATGTAAATGATATCTTACTAATTGGGGAAAGCATAAATAGAATAAATTTGAAGCTTGAATTATCGAAGAAAAATTTTAGAAACTAAAGCTTGTGTTAACTAGAATTTCAATTGAATGAGCGAAATGCATTAACAATGACAAGAAGTGGCAGATACTTAAGAATGACGAACTAAATTATCCATGGGGTGTTGTATGATCACATTATCACCCTTACCTTAGAAAGAAAACTTTATAAGAGCATCTTCCCCCTCATCCACTGAGCTCAACTCCGTTGAAACCTTCCGTGTGTCCATTTCCCTTTGTGTTGTAACTTGTAAATCCTTAGCATCTATCATACTATTCTGATTGATGCTACCCTCTCTCATCACCAGTTTCAGTTCAGTTCTTCACTGACTAATAGAATGGTATTGGGTGGGATTGGACCAAATTTCAATCCTTCATGATAATGACATTTATTGATGAATCACATCAATAATAATTTGTGTACCCATCCACAAAGGCAATTGCACATTGACATTCATTGTGTATGAGCTTGATGAATTGCATAACTAAAGAGTTTAACAGTCAAACTCATGTTTGTTGAAGGGTTTTTTAGATTATAGGCCTAGTGTGTTTCAAGTTAATTTGTCTATGATAAGTGAACATGCCATCTAAATTTGGGTCACTAAATAGAGATTTGCATAGTTGTCCAAGCTTAATAAGGATAACTTATAACAGAAAAAGAAAAGTTAGCACAACAGTTGAATGAACACAATATGTGACCTGATGTGTGATTAATTCTTACAATGTTATAAGAATAATCTCAACAAGTATGTCCAAGTAATATATTTAGCTAGATTGCTAACACACTTCGAGAAAAGGATAACTTATAGGTAAAATTGTAACGATTTAAGCATATATTTATCAAAATTATTTAAATTTTTATCAATCCCGAGAGAAAAAGGATTGATACAAGTGAAAATATAGTGGTTCTGCCTAATGCCTATGTCTACTAGTTAGGTTTTACACCTAAATTGATGATAATTTCAAAGGGTTTGGAACAGTGATTAGTCTTTCTATGGGAAAACCTCAGCCCTATGCTTGCAACTAGTTAATCAAACTGATGAAGAGCCTTTTTTCCTTACCTTGAGAGTGCTTCACCTAATGCAATGGAGACAAGGCAAGTAGCAGAAGGGAGTCCATCTGATACTGCTCCTATAGTGCTTTTTCTTCCCTCCAAAGTTATGACTCTTTGGATAGTATATGCTTCAAGGAACTCTAGGCTTGAGAATGTTCAGTGAAAACTTCAACAGAGAGGTTTTGAATATTTTAGATCCTTTTGATTGAATTTTCCAGATTTTGAATATTTTAGGTGACTCAAATTGGAAGCTTTGTTGCCAAGGTGTAAACAACCAAAAGAAACATAGATGGAGCTCAGATAACCTATCCATAGGGGTTCTTCAATGCAGTCTTTTTTGTTGGATTAGTTTATTATATGGGCAAATTGCCCTAAACTCCCTAATAGCAAACTCAACTTCCTCCTCAGTCCCTACGTCAGAAAAATTTATTTCCACTCTTTGCATGCAAACTTTCCTTTGCTTCAACTCCCTAATGCACATTGATTTGCCTAATTGCCCTCATTTTTAGGTACACAAAGTCTAAAATAAGGTATAATTCCTCCTAAATTCAACACATTTAAACTAGAATCTATATTTTCTATCAAATTCAGCTTGACTCTTTTCATCAATCGATTGGGAGCTCATACCAATCGATTAGATTAGGCCAAATCGATTGGGTCAATCGATTCAGCCTAAGTCAATCGATTGGTATGAGCTTCCAATCGATTGGTTAGGTTGAAAAAAAGTTATGCTCAATTTGATAGAAAATATACTTTATTCTAGTTATATGGTACTGAATTTAAGAGCAATTATACCTCATTTTGGACCTTTTGTACCTATAAAAAATAATGAGGATTTCTGTTCCCTCATGACAAACCAATCGATTCTCAATTGATCGGAGTTACCCAATTTAGGAGGAATCATACCTCATTTTAGACTTTTTGTGTCAAAAAAAAATAGGACAATTAGGTAAATCGGTGTGCATTAAGGAGTTGAAGCAAAGATAAGTTTGCATGCAGAGAGTGGGAATACATTTTTTCTAATGCAGGAACCGAGGAGGAAGTTGAGCTTGCTATTAGGAATTTTAGGGCAATTTACTGTTATTATATCGTGAAATGTTTTTATAGTTTATGGGCATTCTATGAACAAGGTTTTTGGATCAATTATTATCTAAGAAGCCATCAAAACATAGGTCTAGTTGGAAATTTATATGATTTAAAAATAAAATTACAAACATGTAATGGTCTTCATTTGATCTTTTTTTGTCCTTTAGTCTTGCTTGGACTCTTTTGCATTAAAGTATTGATCTTCAATCATTGAGCAATGTACCATGTCCTATTGTTACACATTGCAAACTGTGATACTCTTCATCAACTAACATCATGTGGCGATTAGCAAATCAATATGATATGTGGTAGCCACCTACAGATACTTCTGTAAAGTGATACAATTGCCCCCAGAATATAGCCGAGTTGTTCACTATATGGCAGATTTGCATAAATGGGCAAGGGTCGATTTCTGGTAAAGCCGCCGGAAATTCCCTCCCATGTGGTGGTGGCCTGCTCAATTTCCTAATTTACCTCCCTCTACATATGGTTGTGGGGCCGGCCATGTGGGGGCGCCCGGGGTTAGCATATAACCGTTTTACAGAAAAAGAAAAGTAACCTATTAGATGGTATGACTGCAAGTCTCCATGTGATGTCCATATGGTATGACTTTGCAAGTCTCCATTAACCATTGCATTCCAACACTTTAGAGTAATTCTAAATATATAAGTGCAATTAAATTACTAATCAGTTTGAAGGTTTCCAATAATATGGTGTCATTATTTTAGGGGCATTTGGACCCAGAGCTTAATGAAATTGGAAGGAAGCAGGCAATTGTTGTAAGTTATTATCTCCATATAAAATTTTGCACCTTGTGCTTCTGATTCTGGAGATCTCTATTTATTTGCAAGGTGGCTGGTCGGCTGTCTAAAGATTTAGAGCCTAAATTTGCTGCTATATATTCATCTGACTTGAAGCGAGCTGCTGAAACTGCTAACATTATTGCAGACATTTGTGGGCTACCAGAGGTGAACCTAAAACTAAATTGCAACATTTTTTGTATTCCTCCAGTGGATTTTCACATTATTCCTATATTTTACATTAAAAGTTAGACATGTACAAAATATATTTATAGTTATGAAATGTGTTTTGTAGCAACAGTTTGCCTTTGTATCTATAGTTCTATAAACAAAACTTATATTGGTGTAGCATCTAGTTTTTTCACCAACTTTGTTTGAGATGGTTCTAATATTGGTGTATAAATAGGAGGAAAGATGGTAGGGGAGTGAAAGGAACAAAAACACACATGAAAAAGGCCATCCAAGTATTTTTTGTGTTCTTCTCATGCCCAAGTAAACAAGCCATTAGAGTGTCATTCAGATAATATTATTGTAGTTCCATGTTCGTTTTTTATCAAACTGCTAGAATAATAAAAAACGTGCCAAATTATAAGCTTAAGGAGTTGCTGGTCTGACCGTGATCTGTTTATTCTCCTGTTAATGAACAGTGATGCACTAACGTTCAAGCTCTTTTATTTGCATCTTGACATATCACCTAACATTTATACCTGGATGCCAAATGTTAGTGTAAAATTAAAATGTCTGAAAACAGTCTATAATGAGAGTTTACAACTTGGCCAGAGTATATCCAAACTTGCCTGGTTTGACCAAAGTAAATGAGCAATTGCAATATTTCATGGGAATATGGATCACGCTTTACAGTTGTAATCAGATGGAAATAAGTATGCAGGACATTTGAAGAAATACCCAAATTCAGTGCTGTCAAGGATGTGGTTGGCTTCATTTTGTTGTTTTTCCAGGCTAATGACGGGTTTATTGTGTATTTTAGGTAGTATTGGATGCATCTTTGCGGGAAAGGCATCTAGGTGATCTCCAGGGCTTAACTTTACGTGATTCTGCAAAGCTAAAACCTGAGGCCTACAAGAAATTTCTTTCAAGCAAACGAGATGAGATTCCTGTATGTCTATCTTTTATTATAAGACAGTGTTCTAGGATTTTAAAATATTTTGTTTATGAACGAATGATAAGGCCTCATATCTCGTATGACATTCAAGTATAAATGAATAGAATCACATGAGCGTAACTCCTTATTGTCCATTCCTCTTTCTCCATGACAACAATTTCACTCAAGTTCTTCTCTGTGTAATTTACTGATTACCCCAAGAAGGCTACCTGGCTAGCACGTAGCAACCACCATGTTCCAGGAGGTTGTTAAAATTGACTCCTACAGAGCAATGACATCCACTATTTCCTCAACTCCTTTCATTTTTATTGTATTTAGGGAGGTGGAGAAAGTCTTGATCAACTTAATGAGCGATGTGTTTCCTGGATACAGAAAATTGCTAGGAAGCACATAGGTATAATTTCTTTGAACATGTAAAATTTTCCTTTTTTTTATTATTTGAAATGAATGCATGGCTTTAGCAGCCATTCTGTATAATTATATATATACTACTCATTTATGGTCATTTCAATTTTAGTGCCAATATATGCTAATCATCATCCACCTTATAGTGATGTAAACATTTGAATTTCTCTTTAAATTTGACATAAAATTCTTCAACCAACCTTCCAAATTGCTGTGCTGATACTTAAATTGGGGCATTAAATTGTCACATTGTATAGATAGCATAATAAAGATGTATGATCAAATTCCTTTTTATCTTTTTATGGCAACCAGGAGAAACAGTCATTATTGTCACCCACGGTGGGGTGTTGAGAGAACTTCATGGGCATGCTGTGTCTGCACAGGGTAAAGATGGGAAGATACATAATACATCTGTCAATGTGTTCCTAATTTCTGAGCGTGGCGATTGGACTATCAAAACATGGGGAGACATTACCCATCTTCAAGAAGTTGGAGTCCTCACCAATGGATTCGGAGGTGATAGAACTTCTGGATGAGTCAGTACTAGTACTTGTTTTGAACATGAAAACCCAGACACTAGCAACCAGTCGATGGAGAAGTTGGTTTGTGATTCAAGTTCTTCAAGGCTAGCTTCCTACGACGTTATTGATTTGATAAACTGGACTGACAAACTGCACAGTCCTTTTTTTGAAGGAAAGGAAAGGTTTCTCAAGTCTTGTTTCATTTCTGCTAAACATGGAAGAGGCGTCTGTGCTATTGTCTACATCTCCATCGTAAAAGCACTGGTGCAAACGCAATGGTGTCTATCCACTCCAACAATTTGAACGACGTTTAAATTATTCAATCTTCTTATTTGCCCACTATGCATCTAAAACTGCAGATGAGATAGCTGTCCGCGCCAGGCAATTCCCATTTTCTGCACTTGCTCATCTTTTCTTGTTCCCAATGAACTCCGTGAAATCAGCACGCAGGCTACTTGTGACAGCCTCCAAAACCAAATGCGGCTTTTCTTGAAATCATGAGAAAAAAGTGTCTCAGTACAAAAGCTGCTCAGCTAATAAAATGGAAGCTGCAAGTTTCACAGAGATGTTATGAAACAATGCACATGCCCAGCTAAGAAAGCACAAAAAGGACTCCTTGTTTCCCCCCATATTTCTTTCCATAAAACCCACTCGTGGTTCACCATTTCCTCTCCTCCGTTCTCGTTGGCCATATCAGTTCTGGCTTAGGATTCCAAGTATATGATAGATTTAATTAAAAGTTATTGTTGATTATCATAGTTATTATGTTATTTAATTCTATTTAGTTTAATAAATGATTCTTATGTAATAGAGTATGCTCGCCATCAGCAAATAGGGAATATAATTTGGAATGTCATTACTTTGTAAAAGTGAGGTTTAAGGCATGATTCAGTAGTTAATAAAAAAAATTTTAAATTATTTTTCCAAAATGAGTATTTCAAAGGTTGAACTAAACAACATTAGATTATATTTTATTCTTTATAATCTTAGTTATGTGATTATAAAGTAATCATAATAATTAAGATAGAGTTTAAATTAATTAACCAAACAACATTCATGAACTAACTTTAAATTCAATCCGACTAAGTACTTGTGACCGTACTTTAACTAAAATTAATTATAATCTATAAATAACAGAGACTCAATAAGAAATAATGTTAAGTGTTGGAAATTAAAACGCCATAGAATAGAGTTTCGATTCATACCATAATTTTATCAAACAGTCACATATAGGTGCCTTTCAAAGCTCCTGCCACTTGATAAAATTTGTTTGGAACCAATTTTGGTTGGAAAAAAAAAACATTCTACTTCCGTTGTTAAAATATTCAAAAGAACTCCAAGTCTATTTTTAATGCTTTTAATTTGGGTGAAGAAAAAAAGTATCTTTTTTAAACTTCTAAATAATTTATTATATGTATATTGTTATACTATATAGTAGTTTTTAGTCTCATTAAAATTCTCAAATATAAATTTATTTGAAAATTACGTATAACCCACAAAATTAAAGGGCAATAATGTTGTCATTATTATTGGCTAGTGCATGTATTATTGTCATTATCTTGGAGTCAATTCCCAACTAGTTGTCATGTTTCTGTCCTCTCTATATATTAGTTAGGATAAATTACTTTAGTAATTCTTAAACCTTTTCAATCATCTAGTTTTGGCCTTATATTTTTTTTGGGAATAAATTAGTCATTCGGTTTTTTTAACTGGTGACCTATGGCCCCTTAGTCAAGTTTTTTTAGAAAGATTGATTGAAACGATGAAGTGTACCTCCTGTGTGCCTTTTAGAGGGGTAAAAACATTATACTGTGAGTTTTTTTTTTTTATCTTTCACACATAGAAGCCAATATATTAGGGTCTCCCACATTGTTGACCTTCATTAGATAATCTAAAATTGCTTTGTAAGTCATCATCAACCATGTTTTCATCTAATGCCTTAGCAAAAGTGTATTCACGCTCCTTATCATGACGTTTTTACCCCTCTAAAAGGCAAGCAAGAGGCACGCTTCATAGTTTTCCTTCAATCTTTCCATAAAAACTCGACGGAGGGATTACAATGAACTAGTTAAAAAAGTTGAATGACTGATTTATTTTTTAAAAAAAGTTGGAGGACCAAAAGTAGACGATTAAAAAAGTTTAATAGTCACAGAGATAATTTACCGTATTAGTTATTACTCAGATTAGTAATTGTCCATAATTTATCTTCCTTCGTATAATTTATAAGATAAAACATTATCACCGTATAGTTACAATCACGTTACTTGTCTTTTTATAGCGTCTCCCATGCATCGTGAAACAATTAACTAACAACATAACTCTGTCTTGTCTTTACTAATGCTAAAGCAAAAAAATACCACCGCCAGTGGAGTCAGAGACACCCCCACGACGGGGGGCCCGTTTTCCCTCTTCCGGCCCTCCTCCGCCATTCCCCTGTAACATCCCGAAATTTTCCGAAATTTAATTTAGAATGATCGTAGGATTTTTCTGAATTTTTAAACTATTTTTGGGGAATTTTCTGACATGTCTAAGTAGTAAAATAAAGGAAAGAAGATTTAAAAAGAAATAGAAAAAAAAAGAAAAGAAAATAGAATTCGCGAGAGCCGCGACTCGAACCCGAGACTTCTCGGGTAAAGGAGTAATGTTGTAACCGAATTGCCTAGGCAGGCTTGCCGAAAGGAAATAGAGCCAATTAATGTTGAGTTGCGAATGAGAAGCAACTTAATATAAATAGGAGGCTTAAAAACGAGATTAGGTTAATTCGTTCATTAACCTAATCCCTTCCTTTCGTGTGCGCCGACTTCGAGCAAGGGCGATTCCAGGCGACAAGTTCTCGCCAGCCTCCTCCTCCCTCCCTCCTCTTTCCTTTGATCGGCCAAGAAGACGAATAGGGCATAAGGAGAAGAAGAGGAGTCGACATTCTTCTACGGGAGAAGATTCGGAGAAAGGAACAAGAAGAGGTTCGTCTCCGGAGAGCTTCCGAGCAGTTTTAGACGAGAAGAAA
>JBBPFP010000046.1:134840-149524 GCA_037974795.1 Kaempferia galanga | reverse complement strand
ATACCAATTAAATATTTTAAATTGATGTTATTCTAAGATTAAAAATGCGAAGAACCTTCAACATGGTGAAAATTAGGATGGTTTGGTTAGGTATATTGAAATTTAAATAGTATATCTTATCAGACAATTTGGTATAATAAAAATATGGTATGATATAAATTTTATATCGTATATAGTTAAATTTTGATATTGGTTTAGTGACCCTATTTGAAATCGGAGAGAATGACCGTTAGGACACGTGGAACCTATATGGTGTTGGAGTTGACTCTCGGGATACTTTCAAGGAATGCTTTGAGCCCTGTGATCTTGCGCACCAGAGAAAAACTAGCAAAGGAAAAAACTTTACAGAATGGGTAGAAATGGGTCCATAATATTGGTTCTTCGATGTTCAAGTCGGTGACTTAGTTCCAAGGAGGAAGATGAATAATAGAAATGGGGAGCATGTATATGTGTCACTCGTATTTGCCCCTGTGGATGGAGACCTCTATTTATGGTACAAGCTTTTCCCTTGTACATATATCGATGTGCTCCCTGTAAAGCACTCTAACACCTTTCCCGAAGTGAACATGTCACCTCTGTGCTTGTCAAACTTTAGGAGCTTTCACTGTACGGAAAGCACAAAGCACATCCTTTAGTACTTAATCTTCTAACAACAAGTGTGCTAGGTGTCAACGGGATAAATGAAGTTGATGGGACAGGGAAGCTTCGACTTCCCTTGCAGTTAGCCTTCTCAGCTAGGTGTTCTTATTAGGCTTGACTAGGAGCGATGTTCGCCCAGTTACCTCGGTGCTAGATGTTAACTCTTTGGTCTATGACTCTATGTTGCTCGGCTGCTCGGTGAGCATGGTGAGCTCAGTCGGATTACTCATTTGGCAAACTCAATCATCTTTGATTCAAACCACCACCTTAGTAACTCCCCTAACTTTATACGCTGCATTAACAGTATATTAAAATTTTCATATAAATCTTATACTGACAGTACTAAAATTTTTAATATATATATGATTTAATATATTTCGATACATACAATATACCTAGCTAAATTTTAATATTTTTTCCCACGTGAAGACCCAAATGGGAGGGGACGAGAATAGGAGAGGACGAGAGAAGATGACAAAGACGCGACGCAGCTGCTAGCGTCGTAGGGTTTGGGAGAGGACGAGAGGAAACCGTGAGGGTTTCGGCCACGTGGAGGTTTGTGAGAATATATATACATATACGGTAGCTACAGAGGAATTATTTAATTTAGGAAAAAAACATAATTTAGAAATAAAATAGTAAATGAATAAACAAGTGAAGAAGAGTAGTTGATAATGTAGAAGCGCTGGTTCATGTATCTTCAAAATAAACAAGGCTGACTTCCCTTGAGTCTTGCCATTGCCTGGTGCATGAAAGAAGCTAAGGGAAGGTGGAATAAGAAATTAATATATACAAGGTTTGAATTTGAACGAACAGTACGTATCTGTTCAATTGACTGGACTGTGAATGAACCGGTTCAAATGAGTCTGGATATATATATAAATATATATAACAACTAGCCTGATTGAGATGAAGCCAACTCCATGATTACGATCTACTGTAGAACAGTGCTCTTCAGTGGCACAACAACATTGCTTTCAGTATCTCATCAGGGAGATCACAAGGACTCGTGCCTCATAATCAATGACAGCATCCATTTGTCACTTGCGCAGACAGTGCATGCCTTCTTGGCCAGGACATGAAAGAAAGCCGATCGCCAAGTTCATAAACAAAATTTCCTGCATGATTGGCTCTTCTCACTCCCTGTTGCGTTCTCCTTTGCTGTGGCATCGCTTTTTTACCACCCAGCCTTACTGCTCTTTACTGAGACAGAGAGAGAAAAAGGAGGAGGAAAAGAGAAAGAGAGAGAGAAGAAAAGTTCGTCCAAAATGCTTCCCTTTTCTTGTCGTCCTGGGGCACTGCATGAGTGGTTTGGCTCCATCTCCTGGATTCTTTTTTCTGGTGGGTATTTTTATATCATATCACAATACAATAACTCAAGCAGGTAGTGGAGATGTACCACGAGCAGATGCCCTTCAAAATCTTACGATAAACCTAAATTTCCCAGCCCCACCAAAGGCTCTCCACTGATTCAGCACCATGTGAGAATGTCAGACAATGTCTTGTACGCCACCTTTTCCACAGCTAGAGTAATTGGAGCAATCAAGCTAACCGTGATCACAGATTTATCTGGCATATTGGTTGAGGTAGATCAATCAAACGTATTCAGTAATGTATACCCTTCAACTAGTTGGACACAGCAAGTAATGTATACCCTTCCACTGCAAGTTTACTCTCGTAGTTGATTTAATTTCCTCAGAGGGAGGAGGGTTGTCCGGCCACTGAGACATCATTTTAGGTAGCAGAGTACAAATTCATAAGAAAAGATGAGAAAGGGCAATCAGGGAAGGGGGAAGGCCCAACCAGGCTCCCATGTGGGCATCAGCTGGATTCTAGTGACGACCAAACTTTATGGCCGGAAATAGTTGTTTCCTGTCTTCCTTTCTCTTCTTTTATCGTGTCTCATGGAGGGTTGGTGGAGAAAGCTGCAATCACTAGTGAATAAGAAATTAGGTTCAGATGTACAGACAGGTATCGATACAAAATGGCTCTGCCTTTAGTTGGATAATCCCTCTTAATTAAACCGAAGGATGATCATGACTTTCTAGAGTTCAACCTTAAGATAACTATCAACCTTAAGATAACCATCAGGGTGATAATGAAAGTTCCCATCAGGGCCATCATCTTCGTGTCCCCTGAAGATAACAAATGGCAGAAACACATGAAACATTCCTTCAATTAAGCTGAGAGGTGGAATTGCAAGCCACCAACATATTCAATTAGTCGTTGGGTATGGAGTCATTTTCACTCCGGGAGATTCTTCTTGCTAATAAAGACAAGCAGTGGAAGTAATCTATAGCGTACTACAGGTTTAATGAATGCGTCTAACTCATTTTAATCAATTTCAGAAGGGCATTTGCATTTACCTCCTGATAATGACATTGGCTCCTTCTCTACTTATAAAAAAGGCATTTTTTTCTATATGATTGCGATAAATGCTTGTTTATTTGGTTTAGAGGCATATGAAGGAAGCAAAATTTTAACTTTACTTTTCATTCTTATCACCCTCAACGCTTTATCATCGATCGTCCATGTGTTTGAATGTGTCCCTCGTTGTTCCATCATTGTGCATTGTCTATTCAAGGTTGTGATCGAGTTATATAGTGTTTCATTGGCCTACTAAATCATTGCTCTTATGGGTGTAAAATAGCCCGACAAAAATGATGTATGGCAAATGCCATGGAACTTAATTAGTTGCATCACATGCATCCTCACTAAATTGAAGCTTCATCATCCTCATTAGCAAAGTGACCCACGAGCGAAGGTGAGAGTGATGAGAAGTCAAAAGGAAAGAGAAATTAAGCTATAGTGAAGGAAGCAACTAAACTAACATCATCTTGGTGTTTTTGTGTGATGCGGTTAGATTGAAAGAGTCCCATAGCACCCGGGTGGTAGATTACGTGGCTGTCAGCGTAGCGACACGCGGCAACCGTGTATAGGATGCCGGGCATGCGACGGAGCGGCCAGAGGCTCCACTCGGATAGATGACCACAACAACAAGAACATTCTCTTGACCGAGCGGAGGGCCCGACTGACCAGCTTACATATCAGTCTTCCCCGAGGACACTAGTAGAAAACAGAGCAATAGCGACGGTGAAAGCCGTCGCTAAAATCCTAAAAACCGTCGCTGATAATTATCAGAGACGGCGTTGTTCACCGTCGCCAATCGTCGCTAATAGGCTTGACGCTAATAATAATATACATTAGCGACGGCGTTTAACGCTGTCGCTGATAAATAAATACATTAGCGACGGCGTTTAACGCCGTCGCTGATAAATCAACATATTAGCGACGGCGTTAGCCGTCGCTAATAACCTGTACAGCCGTCTCTAATATTAAATGCGCGGAAGGAAATTGCAATTTTCAGCACTTATCAGCGACGGCATTACAATAATGCCGTCGCTGATAAGAAATTATTAGCGACGGCATTATAGTAATGCCGTCGCTGATAGTAGATTTTTTTTTTTTAAACGAATTCCCAATTTTTTCAATTCGCTCGTCTTGATTAGTGCATTAACTATATTAGAAATTCGTAAAAATGCCCAAAAATTTATTACGAAATCTAAAATATTCGAAATCTACAAATTCTGTATCAAAAATCCAATAGATCAAAATATACCCAAAAGTACCATACAAAATGTCAATAATCCGACTACTGCTGATCGGGAGGAGGAGGAGGAGGAGGAGGAGGAGGAGGAAGACCGGTAAACTTGGACATTATCAGCGCCATTTGCATCCGAAGATTCTCTTGCTGCTCGCGCACTTGCTCGCGCACCTGCTCGCGCATCTGCTCACGCATCTGCTCCATGAGCTGTTCTTGTTGCAGGCGCATCTGTTCTTGTTGTTGGCGCATCTGCTCGCGCATCTGTTCCATTTCCGCTCGAAGCGCGTTGTTCTCTTCTTGAAAAGATTGCTCAAAGTCCCGGTTACCGCTCCCAGCGCGTCGTTGGGTACTGCTGCTCGATGAAGAACTAGCGCGTTGATCGGCTCCCCTTTGATCAGCTCTGAACAAAGTGGGTCGAACACCAGACCCCATTCCAATGACTCTCCCATGGCCCTGTGCACCAAAAACATTTTCTATCTGTTGAAACTGGGGCATATCAGGGTTCTCTTGCTGAAGTTCACGCAGCGCATCCTACAAACACGTTTGAAAAGCTGTTAGTAATTTTAAATAATCAAGGAATGCTGACTAAGAAAGGTGCTAATCTTCATCCTCTCCTAATACTTAAAAACTTCATAATCTACTTGTTGTGGAATCATCCACGTTTAATACTTCAGCTTTTGAATGAAATACTTGTGCATTCTACAACAGAGTTTTATGATCATCTCGCGAGTAACACAATTCTTGAAAGTGAAGGTTAGTCGTTTATTAGCAGTTATTCAGATCGTCTCACTTTGCGGCTCACCTTCTTGAACGAGTCTTAATTCTCTTTCCATTTCCTCTGCAATGAAAAAGTCTGCATTGACTCGGTTAGCACAAGAGATTAAATTAAAAGGTGACAACGTCAGAACAAATAAATCAGAGGAGGATGGCTATGTCAAAATAATATCAATATTATCCAACAAAGATAACAAAAAAAAATTGTAAAACGATGATGTGATAGAGATTTTGATGAGATCTGCAAATGCAGGAGTAATTGAAGTTTGCATAATAAAAATTACTGAGAAAAACTCTAGCATTGCAATCCTAATCAAACACATTAAAATTATGCACGTAAAATTATACTTCAAATGTTAACACTTACATATTTTGACTGAACCTCTGGTGTAGCCACGGGAGTCGGATTTTCGGTACTTCCTTTCCTGCTATGGGTCTGCAGGAACACAGTTGCGAAATCCGGGCGCTGTCCAGTCTCCCTCTCCTGTACAAATATAACTGTTAGATATCATTAAATTTAATAAAATTTAAATTAGTAAAACATACCACCCGTCTCTCGTATTGTGAATACGGTCGGCTGCCGGCGCGATTTAAGTAAGTCACATTCTGCCGATTTCTGGCATTTGTAGCACTTTTTTTCTGTAACGTTTAAAAGTTGTTAGTAATTATGACATTTTCAACATATAATTGCTAATATAATGTATACTGTACCTTAAAATCCGCAGAATAGTAATGGCGCTCCAGTAGATAGTTCCAATCCGATATGCTGAATTCCGGAGGGGGGTGTGATCTAGCTTCATCTTCGTTGCCCTCATATGGCTTGACAAAATCATTATGAATTTTGCATCGCCACCTATCCCAAATTTGTTTAACGTGCGACATCGCCCTTGCACGATAGGTGTCGATGTGATTCGGAACTGCTTCGAAAGGATCCTGAAAAAATATAATCAAATGTTAATAATTTATGATTGCAATTGTAGGACATTAGTAATACTTTACTTACCGTGATGGACCGCCACAAGTGGTCCATCTGCGCCGAGGACAAATCCGACCAATGTAATGTCCTGTGTGGGATCACGTTAGGATCCCGAACGATCGTCCCAATATGTCTCGACCAGTATGTCCTGTTATCGCAATGTGGCTTACCGTCCATCTCGTTAAATTCAAGGCGCATCTTCTGTCCAGCCGGCAACCTAGCAATAGCCGTATTCTTATTCTTGCCTCGTCCCCTCCTCGATGAAGATCCTATAGAACAATTGTTAGTATATATATGATAATAGAAATATAAAACATAAAAAATGAATTCAATACCTATCTCGGGCTGAGTTGGAGGGACAGTCTCCTCCTCATCACTATCGGTAGTGGCGGTGGCAGTGATCGTGACCTCTGGATTAGCTGCATCCACTAATCCCTCTATATCCGGAAGTGATCCCATAAAGGCCATCGGGTCCTCTGAATTGTGCTCATCGTTACGAGCTCTTAGCTCGTCGAACTGACTCGCGAGCCTCCGATGCGTAGTCTTACGAGGTGCCATATCTGCAAGAAAAATAATATAATAGTGAATAATTTTATGAAGTTGACCTTATGATTTTATATACAATTTAACCTTAAATAATTTTCGAGTAACGAGGATTTATTTTAGTCACAATCTTCCATCCGGGCCTTGATGCCATGTCCGTAACATAAAAAACCTGTTGTGCTTGACTTGCCATCACAAAGGGTTCGTGCAGCTGGGTTCTTAGGGTTCTATTAACATTTACACTTACAAACCCATATTTGTCTACTTTAATACCACGGTCTTTTGAATGTACATCAAACCATCTACACTTGAAAAGAATTACGCGTTTACCACCAAAGTATTGAACTTCTATGATATCTGTGAGTATCCCGTAGTAACTTATCGTATCCGACCCATTGTTGCCAATCACTAGGACACCGCTGTTTTGCGTGGTTAAACCGTCGTCATGCTTCTCGGTGTTAAACTTGAACCCATTAATCTTGCACGAGTTATATTTCCTAGCATAAATAGTCGGGCCACCTCCAAGAGTTTTTAGATCTAAAGTTCGAGGTGATTCATCAGTCAATTGTTCCACCTTAGACTTGAAAAAAGTTATGTAAAGTGTATCGCGTTCATGATTAGAAATAAGTGGCCCCCGTGTATCAGTTAACTCTTGCAAAAATTCACTGCAAATAATAAAATTTATTAGTAATTACCGGAACCACGTAATTAACATTTAATTTTATAAGTTTCTGATCTTACTTGTAGTATTGTTCGGCCTCAGGACAATTTTTCAAAATGTATGCATGTGCACAGTCTCGATCACCCGGTTCGTAAGTGTAAATTGTTCCAATCGATAAATCTTCCATTGATACGAACACAGAAAGTGTTGAACTTGTCTCCGTCGCTGTTTCATTTGACTCTTGATCGTCCAAATATCGAGCGCACAAACTCATACTCTCGTGCAAAAGATAACTCTCACTTATTGACCCTTCAGGAAAGTTTTTGTTTCGAACATAGTTTTTCAAGGTACCCATATATTGTTCAACTGGATACATCCACCGAAACTGTACAGGCCCCCCTAGCAAAGCCTCGAAAGCCAAATGGACAGGCAGATGTACCATTATATCAAAGAATGAAGGTGGAAATATCTTCTCCAATTTACAAAGAGTCAAAATGATGTCTTCTTGCAGCTCTTCCAATTCATCCCGTATTAACGATTTCTGGCAGAGAAAACGAAAGAACCTCGACAAGTGCACCAGAGCATCGTACACATCATCCGGAAGCAAGCCACGTGTGGCAAGTGGAATCAAATACTGTAATAGGATATGACAATCATGACTCTTTAATCCAAAAACTTTTTTATCAGCTACATTTACACACCCTGCAATATTTGAACAAAATCCTTCCGGCATTTTTACGTCTTTAAGAAATTGACAGACTCGTTTTTTCTGCTCCGATGAAAGCGTGTACGACGCTGCCGGACAGTGTAGGACACCATCAACCTCTACGGGATGTAATAAAGGCCTTATGTTTAATAATTCCAAATCTTTACGCGCTTTAAGTCCGTCCTTAGTTTTTTCTTTAAAGTCCATTATAGTGCCCAACACGTTATCGCAAATGTTTTTCTCAATATGCATGACATCTAAGTTGTGTCTCAATAACAACGTTCTCCAGTATGGTAGCTCAAAAAATATACTAAGCTTATTCCAGTTATCACCACGAGATTCATGAGACACCTTTGTCTTTTTAGTACGACATTTACTCAAACAGATATCTTTCAAATCTCTTGCTTGCATAAAAATTTCGGTTCCAGACATGAGTTCGGGTGGCGCCCTTAACTCTGTATTACCGTCAAAAGAGTCTCTTTCTTTACGCCAACGATGATTTGGTGGAAGAAACCGTCGGTGACTCATGTAACACTCCTTCTGGCAGTGTACCAACCTCAGCGAAGCTGTTTTCTTATTACAACACGGACAAGCCAGTTTTCCCTTCGTACTCCATCCGGATAGATTTGCATATGCCGGAAAATCATTAATCGTCCATAACAAAGCAGCCCGCATGTTAAAGTATTCTGAACGACTCGCGTCATAAGTCATAACACCGGTATGCCACAATTCCTTTAACTCTTCAATCAATGGCTGCAGAAAAACATCGATCGAATCACCGGGACCTTTTGGCCCGGGAATTAACATGGAAAGAAGGAAATTACTTGAATCCATACAATTTGTTGGAGAGACGTTGTAAGGAATGAGAATAACAGGCCAAATGCTATAAGATGTCTTCGCATTTGCAAACGGTTGGAAACCATCACTTGCGAGACCTAGTCGTACATTCCGAGGCTCGGAAGAGAAATCATAAAATTTTTCGTCGAAGGATTTCCAAGTCATTGAATTAGCTGGATGCCTCAAGACTTCGTCTTCAATATTGTCATCAGATTTATGCCAAGTCATTTGGGGAGCAGTTTTAGAACACATGTACAACTTTTGCAACCTCGGAGCAAGTGGAAAATAACGTAAAACCTTATTGGGAATTAATTTGCCATTCTTTTTTTTCCGAATGCTACCACTTGTTTGATTAATCTTCCATCTAGACAAACCACAAACTTTACACTCTTGCAAATCTTTATCTTCCTTACGAAAGAGCATACAATCGTTTTTACAAGCATCAATTTTATCATAAGTCAAACCGATGTCTGTAATAAATTTTTTGCACTCGTAGTAAGAACCTGGCAACTGCGACTTAGCTGGTAGTATTTCATCTTTCAGCAATTTTAACAATAAGTCAAATGACGTATTGGTCCATTGACCAACATTCTTTATGTGAAGCAACTTTAATAAAGTTGAGGCTTTTGATATTCGGGAACCTTCATACAATGGCAGTTTAGAATCATCCAACAATCTGTAGAAAGCCTTAGCATCGTCAACACGCTGATCGTTATTTGAGGCTTCACCAGGATATAAATCATTAATAATATCTTCCATAAGTTGATCATCACAAACATCCTCAGTTTGTTCGGTAATAACATTATCAATGTTATACTCTTCGTTCGTCTCTTCTGCGCTATTTTCATTTACACGGTCTTCCGATTGATTTTCATCATCAACATGAGTCTCAACATTAATAGGCAACTCCCTTTCATTAATACCCTCCCTTTCAATCGGATATTTCCTTTCCCCGTGAAAATACCAAAAGGTATAATTCTGTCGAATTCCATAAACAATAAGATGAGTTCTAACTACGGCCCTATTCTCATAAATTCGATTTGCACACTTCACACAAGGACAGGCAATAGAATCTCTGTTAGTAGACCTTATAGCGAAATCTATAAAAGTATCAACCCCTTGCAGATAACTGAGATTATCTCGACGTAAAGTCATCCAGCTTTTATCGGGAACTTCCATTTTAAAAAGCCAGGACTAGCTATCTACAGTGTACAAAGGCAATTGTACAAAGTCAAACTACGATTGATGTTAAATATAATATCAATCAACCAAAATATGACATGATAAACAAATGTTATTCTCCAAATCCTAATCTAAAGTTCCAAATAATTCATTTTCTAAAACATAACCATTATCAAACATATCAATCATAAAAAAATAAAATAAATAAATCCTAATCTAAAGTTCCAAATAGTTAACATTTTCTAAAACATATCTAACCCTAGTTATTAATCCCATATCAATCAATACAAAAAACACAATAAACAAATCATAATCTAAAGTTCCAAATAGTCATTTTCTAAAACATTCAACCCTAATAATCAAAAAACTTATCTATACTAATATAAAGTTTCGTTACTTACGATTTAAAATGGATTTTGGAACAAAGCTTCGAAACGAGATTTTCGACCGATTAACCTGAAAATAAGCATAAACGGATTGAAATATACGATAAAAGGAAGTAAATAATCGGAAGACATTCAAAAAATATTACCTGAAATGTATTGTTTATAATCGGCGGCCGGCGGAGGAAAGGGCGGAAGGAAGAGAGAAAAGAGAAGGAAGAAGAAAAGAGAAGGAAGAAAGAGACGGCCGGCGGAGGAAAGGGCGGAAGGAAGAGAGAAAAGAGAAGGAAGAAGAAAAGAGAAGGAAGAAAGGAAAGGGCGGAAGAAAGAGACTGTCCGACCTTTTTTTAAGTGGGGTTATTGGCGACGGCGATGTTTATTTATTAGCGACGGTGTTATTATACCGTCGCTGATAATATTTTTTAGCGACAGCGTTATAACACCGTCGCTAATAAGGGGACCCGAAACGCCACGTCTTCCCGCCCACGCGTGCCGCGCATTTTTCCAGTGCTTATCAGCGACGGCATAATAACGCCGTCGCTGATTAGTATTTATTAGCAACGGCGGTATACCGCCGTCGCTGATGTTGGTAGCTAAAAACATATTTTCTACTAGTGGCAGAGGCGTTGGGGGCGAGCCTATTGCCTTTTGCCACCATGAGACATCCCGACCAATTATTATTGTTTATTTTTTAAAATTTTGATTATATTAATAAAATTTTACCTTTAATATCTAGGGTTGAATAATAATATTAAATAAAATAAAAAAATAAATGAATATATATATACACTGTGTAATAATTATGAATGACTGTGGACAAGACACTTTCGCGGTAAGTAATCCATGATTTATCATGGACGGTAAAATATTACTCTCTATATATATCTAATATAAATAAATGGCTAGATTTAGACAGACAAGAGAGAGTAGATCAAGCAGTGGGAATGCTCACAGCTTCTATATATTTAAATTAAATCGGCTAAATTTAGACAGACAAGGGAGTAGATCATGCAGTGGGAATGCTCACAGTCACAGAAGCGGCTCTAAAGCCACGATGCAAGCAGATGCGTACGTCGAACTCGGGCCTTCCCATGCACTGCGCTTACGTCGACAGAGAGGGGGAAGAAGGCACGCAGCCACCGCCGTAACTGCCGCTGGAGAATATCCACAGATACGCACATGCATGCATTGCCCTAGCTACAGCCAGATTTTATCAGAATTATACTTATAACATGACACATAATATTAGAATTATAAAAAACCACTCTAACCCTTAAACTGGCTGCCAACCACGTCGAACATGATATATCTGTAATGTGTATAATCTCTCTTGAATTAGAATGACCATAAATATATACGATGGAATTAAAGGGAGGAGTGTTCCTCTACTAGCTAGATTTGTTTGTTGTAATAGAGTTAGCTAGCTACAGCATGAATAATGAATGCGTCTTTAGTTCTAATTTATAATAATAGAAATACAAAACTGAGGCAGAACGGAGTAGTCTTCGAAATTAATGACTTGTAACTTGTAATGGTACGTATTTTCTACTGCGTGAGAATTAATGGCTGGACCGGAGCCTGCACTCCACGAGCGTGCATTTAATTTTCTCGTACTGTTCAGAAATTTGTAGTACGAGTTCAATCTTTTCAGATCACGCAATGCCACTGTTTCATGTATGTGAGACTCAGCGCATAGTAATTGGGTTAATTCGATCTGTCGGCGCATGTACGACCTGTACCGGACTCATAGTGATGGATATCGGTGGGACCCACCACAGGTAGGATCTAATTTTCCCAGTAACTGTGAGAATGCAATCTACTCTAGATTTCATTATCAATAAATACTAAATTATTTAAAGTAAATAATATCACATTTTACTTTAATATGTTCCTATTTGAGATCTTTGCGGGGTGAGTTATCAAAATCAACTACGTACGGTGGAGAGAAGTCATGATAAGCACAGAGCTGATGACGAATAAAGCTCCTGAAATCTGTGCAATGTGAGGCAAGAGGTTAGAATGAGAGTTGAGGGTGAGCTTAGCATGATTATTCTAATGTTCAAGTTAGAATAGTGGCTGGTTGGGAGAGAATCTTAGAGAAGTAGTAGAGTTGTGGTGTCGTATATGCGTGTGTACTTGCCCCCATCATAGCGGACTCCTATATATACCTTCCTCTAGGGGCACGAATCCACATCCGATTTTGGGATTGCCACATAGCCTCCATTCCCTTGTCCATATCCCCGGTTGCACCACAATCTCTATTTATTTCGACATCCACATTCTCCACTCACGTTCAGAGGAATCGAGCTAGACGAGTTGGGTGAGACCGAGTTGGAGAAGTTGGGAATGGCTGAGCTGAGGGTGTCGGGCGTGATCGAACTAGAGGAGCTAAGAGTGGCTGGGTTGGAGGAGTCGTATTAGACTGAATTAGAGAAGTCGGGAGTGGCAGAGCTAGGGGCGTCAGACGTGATCAAACCGAAGAAGCTAAGAGTGTTGGACGTAAGAGAAGTGGGAGGTGTGGGCAAACACAAAAACTGTTCACATGCCTCACTTATTCTGTATATGTTGCGTCTAAGCACTGAAAGGTGGGCCATTGGTGAGAAGAACTCGATTGGAAAACATCTAAGATGCGGTCGAGATTTGGTTTGTAGATCTGTGAAGAGCTTTCTAATTGTGTGATTGCCCTTATGACGATAAGCACCTCCATCTACAGTGGGAACAAGAATGATAACGACCTATTGACGATAAGCACCCCATTTACAATGGAAACAAAAATGATAAACACCCCGGGACTATGGTGCAGCAGTAAAGGTGCTCAGTTGTCTCCCAGGCACCCACGATTCAATTTTATCTTTTTTTTTATAAATGTTTACCGTTTACAATTTACAGTTTTATTTTATAGTAAATCATGCATTTCAATAGCAACATTTGTTGGGATTTCTGATCTTCTTGACCGAGCTCAGACTAAACCCGCGTCTAGTCGAGGCAATGATTGTATCCTTTCTCCGCACCCTCCACGGTATTATCGGCGAACAACTTCTCTATGCCCGAACCTTCAGACACTCGGACTCGACTCAAGTGGATGCAGACAGACTAGGGAATGAATGTAAGAAAGAAGAGAGAAAACTTATACTCCAATGCTTGGGATGATTAGACTCTAGGTATGGGAGGCCTTTAATAGGGTGATATGCACCCTTAGCGAATGAAGGGGTGGCCTTTTATAGGGTGATATGCACCCTTAGCAAATGAAGGGGTATGCCTCTTAACCTTTTGGCAAAGTGATGCTTTTTTCCAAAAGGATGCATCACCCTTAGAGCCATGGGCCATGGGTCATGAGCCCGCGCCACGCGTGCGCGAGCCAAGCGCGCACGAGCCGAGCTCATGTACCATCTCTTAGAGCCCCTTCAAGGCTCAAACTCTTAGGTTGAGCTTGAATTTAATAAGCCCAACCAAGCTCTACGGAATTCCCAATGTGGGACTAAACTTCTATACTTCCATGCCCCTTTTTTTCGTTCACTACCAACAATCCCTCACATGAATGAAATTAATGCATGCAGACTCATCTGAAGGTTCTTGCGAATTATTGTTGCATCAGGATAGGTAGCTTGTGGCCTTGAACCTTCCTTAGTGATATACTGTTGGATTTACTGGTTGTGTAGTGACATGATGTCTTGAACTAGACAAACGTTCATGTAAACCAGGCCAACAATATTCATACAATAATAATTCTAGCATATGGTGTTCTCACGTTGTGTCCATTTCGGCCGTGGACCATATCTTAGATTCATAAGTGTTCATTGTAAGCGACCATTACTTCCCACTTATATAGGTGATCTCCTAGTTAGAGTATCCTGCTGTACTCCACCACTTAGGTATAAGAATCATTAAAAGAGACTTATCCTCACCACTTTGCAGGAGTTATACTTGGATGCTTGAGGAATGAGCATGCGATAGTTCCAAGTTTTCAGTCCACAACTTATAGCTCAGTTGTCCCATTGAACCAAGGTTTTGGGATCTCCAATTCACAAGGTTGGGTTACCACTATAAGCATGTTTTATTTGTGAATTTTAGACTCATTCCTCCCAATAGTTTGTACAATTGATTTCTATTTATTCCTTTAGTAAACGGATCCGCTAGGTTTTCCTTTGACTTCACATATTCAACGGAAATAACCCCATTTGAGATCAATTGTCTTATGGTATTATACCTTCGACGAATATGTCGAGACTTACCATTGTACATACTGCTTTGTGCTCTTCCTATTGCCGATTGACTATCGCAATGAATGATAATAGGAGGCACTGGCTTATTCCAATAAGGAATGTCTTCTAGGAAGTTTCTCAACCACTCGGCTTCCTCACCAGCTTTATCCAAAGCGA
>JBBPFP010000046.1:40929-64061 GCA_037974795.1 Kaempferia galanga | reverse complement strand
TGTTTGTTTGTCAAGTGCCTAGTTGGAAATTTTTCTGATGTCACTACATTTCGTATCAGATCGAATGAATCTAGTTAATGTATTCTTTCGGATTGGTGATTCCTCCTACTCTTTGGACTGGTTTAATTGTATCATGTGAATAATGATTACTGGATTCGACACGTGTTGCCTATGAATTTTATATAAAATCTATTTGCCAAAAAATCATTTAAATAAAGTCCAAGCAATAGTAAATTTGTTTTTTTAAAATAAATTTATGAAGAATTTATATCAATGTACTTATTAAAAAAGTAAGGTAGTGACGTTTTTGACTATTGGATTTTTATCATTCGAGCACCGAGGTGCAGCATTTATTGACAAGGGATCAGTTTGAACATACGTTCTCGGATTTTTTTTTCACTGCTCAGTTATAAATTATTATTCCCCCACCTCCTAATCAGTTACAGTCAGCTATAAGTTGACTTTTAGATTGACATTGTAATTTACCTTCTTTTACATAATTTAATGAACTGTGAGGAACACCTGAAAAGAACATAATCACTTTTTTACTATAATTACTATCACAGGCATGAACAAAAAATGTCTCAGGCCTCGATGAGTAAGTTTGGTAAAGGATTGTTGGCATTCTCAGAATCTAAATCAATTTGCTTGATGAAATAAGCATTCACACTACCTCACAATAATGAAGGCCTGCTAAGTTTACATGGCGGACAAATAGTGGATATCACTTCAGCAGGGTCTCCATGGCTTCAAAGAAGAGTGCTGCCATCTCCGGGCTTGGTGTTTTCACAGCACATTTTACACCCACAACGCCAAGGACACAAGTAAGTTCTATCAGGAAAGGAATTCCTCTAGGAATCTTAGCTGATAAATAAAGCAAATCTTTGTTGGCATTCCTTCGTTTTGCGACAAAGAAGACGTTGGATGCAGCCAAATGTTCGATGGTGGCATCAACATTGTTGATGATGGAATTTGGCAAGTCCTTCCCCACTTCGTTTGTATCTGGCAGGGATTTCCAAGTCTGCACATGGGCACACAAGACATAAGCAAATCTGTTTAGGCATCTATTGCATTTTCCCAGATATTAGATCTTAACAGATAGAATCAACCTTGATTTTATTTGTTAAGATCTACAAGCATTTCAACTGTCTTGATTTTGAACTGGTTCATTATGATACAAGAATGGACTCACAAACCAGGTTGCAAAATTGGTTTAGTATGTTTTCAGCCTATGGCAGAAACATAAAACAATAATTTTAATTGACTAATCAAATAGACAATAGGTGTAGTTTGACAGCTGTTTCTTGTCGATTGAGAATCACTACAAAATCTCAGTTTTAAATTATATGTAGTGCTCTTTGTCATAGTAGTAGGAAAAAATAACATAAGCAATATCGACATCTAAGGAAAGGAAGTTCAACTTGCTGGTGAAAAGCAATATCTTTCTCCAACGAAAATAGAACTTCCTAAGCTTGATGCTCTCAAAAACAATACGATGGCATACGCAACAAAAGGGTACTCTTCTAAAATTGCTATTAGTTATGCCAGTTCCTAAAGGGCCAATACCATTCCAATGAAAATAATGATTATATTTTTATCTCATTCCACCCTAAATTCATTCCATCACCAAACCAAGTACGACCTTAAGGGGTCACACTTTTGGTCAAATTGCAAGAGTGTCTAAAATCCTTCTTCATTGTCCCTGACAAGCAATCTAGTTCCTTTTGCCATTTCTTGCATTATTTTAATATCGACCACTTAGACAACTGTCTACCTTTTGAATCTGCCTTTTATGTACTTCGTATAAGATGTTGGTGAATGCAAACAATAATTGTTGAGTGCATGGTGTGTTACAATATATACTCTCTCCCCTTATCCCTCAGAATTATACATACAAGTAAACCTAGCCTTAAAGTTTATTTTATCTTATTTAGGGTGTTAATAAATCTTACATTTTGTGACAAATGATTATTCCATATATACTTGTTTTCAATTGTAAAAAAAAATTCAGGCATAGAAGGTAACTAGAAAGCTCCATAACTCTAATTTCTTTCTTTTCCATCGATGGAGCAATACCCAGTATCATAGATGTTTACTTTAACTTTACCCATCTCTATTCTTGCTTTATATCCATATATAAGGAAATCAATTAAAGAAAAGAATGTATATCAAAGGGAGCAAATTTCTTCAACAATCCAGGAACCAAATGATCTAAAATCACCCAAAAAGAATCAGATCTTGGTCATTTTTTTTAAATTAGCACTTACATGAATAATGAAAATATACTTCAAAATTTCTTACCTCAAGAAAAGTTGCACGTTCCATTCTACCATCTTCGGCAAAGAAAACATGCAATGAAATTTTGTCACTGAAGTACCAGACTGGCTGCTGATTATTTTTAACTGCAACTTGCAATAGTGTGCTGGGAGGGTCAGGTGAGACATTCTGGAATAAAACCATTGGCAAAAGTGTCCTCACTGAAGATCCAGGTTGCAATGACGGGACCTACAAATTGTAAAAGAGAATGCAAGAATATAATGACCAATATCATCTTTGAGCCATCAAAAAACATGTCACCAGATTATAAAACTGGGTGATAAATTAATCCATAAACAAACATACTAGTGAGATCATATAAAAACCAATCACCTGCAAAGGCCCAGCAGCTGCAAGACCAAATGTATTTTTGTTGAACTGTATCATGAACCCATCTAATGCACCCTGTGTGTTGTTCTCAAACATTATAGCATAAAATATCTGGCCATTTTGTCGAGTTAGGTGTGCGCTTATCTGTAAACCTTGTCCAGTAGATGCAGGAAGCACTACAGGTAAGGGAGGTCTGAATAGACAAGTAAAAAGGATAAATCTGAGTGAGAAAAAAAATTCAAAAAATACAATATGACAGGTGGAATAAGAAAAAGGTGAGGACCCATACTCTGCAGGTGTTGTTGGCTGGTCTAAAGGGGCAATAGCATTATCGATGCCAATTAAATCACCTAGTAAATCTGGCACGGGTGCAGAGATTTCTGCTGTTGCTTCCTGCTGCTTTGTTTCAGCGTAAGAAATGTTACTAGGAGACGCACCTGTACCATCAACAGCATGAGACGGTGTCTCAGAATAAGCAGTTTCTCCTCCCTCGGCATAATCATCATCCTCTGGTCTAGTTGCAGCTAACTTTGCACGACTTATAAAAGTATCTGGTATCTTATGATAAACAGAAGAAAGGGTAGCAATATTTGTGAGGAGCTCATCCAGGAGTGACGGATCAAGCTGGTTTGAATCATCACTTATTACTGGTTTTTCAGCTAACACAACATCTTTAGCGGCCTAAGAGAATGACAATAAAGATATATTATATAATTATCATCTTTAAAAAATAATATCTTTCAATTTTGACTCTACCTCAGGATCAGTAGAAAGAAGGCGCCAATAAATGTATGCACGATCACGCAAATCAGGATTGTCTGTTTCCATCGTTGCATTATTAAGAACAGCCTATCATATATAATTTATCTGTATTAGAATTATGAATTGAAATAATACTAACTGAAACTTATGAAGGTGACCACGTAATACTTATAAAATGTCAATCTCAGCCATAAGTAAGAAACTCAAATGCAGAAATAACATCACCTTATTACCCTAATTAAATTAAGATAGACAACATTTGCAATCTGTAATTGACTTGAAAATAAATGGAAACATAATTTATCTTTCTTCCCTATGAGTTGCAGGTGCCAACTAACATGGCTAGAATGCAATTGGTTTTCAAAGTTTATACTCAGCCAGCTCAATCTCAGAAATGATAATTCATTGCTTGGTAGAAGTGTTATATATATATATATATATATATATATATAAACCCTTTTTTAGAACTCAAAAGAAAGTGATGCTGAAAATCATTAGCTTATTCATTATTCCAATGTGTCTGAAAATTGATAAAATTCATCAAACTTTATTTAACATAATTAAAAAAGATTATATATCTTTGACCCAAAAAAGTGATAATATTACTAGTGGCATACTCTTATGTACAATTGAATGGCAAGATAAAATAATCATAGCTAATCAGAAATGTGCTCATGACTTATTTGTGTTGATGAAGCCGACAAGAAAAAAGGATTTGTACCTCATAATTGCATTGGAAAAACTAGGTGAATGTAACACACTCCAAGGGATCATCTGAATCAGTGAGTGCCAAGAAAACAAGAAAAGAAAAATAAAGGATCAAATTGCCCATCCTAGAATAATTAATAGCAAAGTAGTCATGTGTCACTTATTTGCGCTGATAAAGAGTGTTGAATAACACTCAAATAAAAATGTATATAGTAAATGCAATGAGGAACATGCTACTTCAGATTTTGCATGGTATTTCTGAGGTCTCTGAAATAGACATCCAAATATTACTTCAAGAATGTTTTCATTAGATGCCGCAAACAGAACCATAATAGCATGTTGCCACAGGAAACAGAAATTCATTTCTTCCAAATAATCTCAAAATCCTCAAATGGCCCCTCAAGAGATCCGAAGTCTACAAGTCTAATCTTAACAAGAAAAGAGACAAAGATGAACAAAATGCTGAGTAAGAACAATTTAAATTTGTTTTAGAAAAAAGAAATATTAATTACCGAACAAAATTTTCTCCATGCATTGCCAGATATAAGAGGTTACAAAAATATCTATGCTTGTATAAGAAGAATAAACAACACCTGAATCATCTGTTGAGGACCTTCAGTTGGCTTCTTAAGAAGGTCATCAGCATTGTCAATCCTTTCAGCATATTCGCCAATTATCCATATCATTGATGCCTGAGACAAGCAATGCATTTTTGAGGTAAGAAGGTAAAATGAATAGCATAAATCCCATGAGAAACAGATACCTTAGCCTCTGGCTCATCTAAAGTGTCCAAACTTTCACATAGTGTTGCAATGATGGATTCATAGCTGAAGAAAATGGAAAACTATATAGTAAGGATCAAGAAAATGCTGCAGGATATATTTCACTTTGAGATGATAATGCAACAAAACCTACATCTCACACCAAACAACTTAACTCACGTGTTAGGATAACGTCGGAAAATATCCTTTATGACAATGATAGCCTCTTGCACAACATAGTTGACTTTTATCTTTATCAGCTCAAGCAATACGCTGATGCATCGTTCAGCAGCCCTCTCTAACTTGATGGCACAACGTCCAATTGCACGCACACCCCTTCTAACAAAGTCCACATCTACCTCTGTGGCATACTCTTTGAATTCCAACAGAACCTGCAGTGGATAAATTAGCCTCTGAAATAGAGCCATCAATACCAGTTTGTTTTCTTAGTCCAGACAAATCTGGCAGAACGCTTCTATAAACAACCTTCAATGGAGTCAGTGATTGAAAAGGGTCCATCAATGTCACTTCTTCTTCCCTAGTCTAAACAAATTTTTGCATAGCATGTAATATGTACTGACATAGGATGGAGACTATAAGGGCTAGAACAGAATTGAGGTTGATATAACACAAATTTTGCCATTTTGAGTACCATCAATAACTCGAATCCTAGATTGTATCAGATTGACCATTTAACCTGGATTGCCTTAATAAACCACTCTTTTGTCTAACCATTTAGCTATTCTTAATGTCAGCACTAAGGAAGTCACAAGGTGTCCATTTACTGTGATCACATAAAGAGAACATTTGAAAAGCATTTAGTATGTGCTGAGACCAGAGAAGAGTGCATAAGATTCCCGTAACAAAAAGTGTCTTTCATTGATTAAATCAATAAGGAGACTGTGTGCTCCTCCTGTTCAATGTTCACACCTTCATTCTGTAAGCTTTTTAAAAGCCACACAATAACAAAAGAACCAAGTTTCAAATTAGCTGCTTTTTTCTTGCTAAAAAGTGATGATAACAAGCCAACGAGTCACTTAACATAATAGAAACCAACATAATCACACGTCTTGTACCTGGTCTATGTTCCGATCTGAGGCTAGCTTTATCATAATCTCCAATTTTTCCATCTTAACATAAATTGGGTCATTATACTTGCAAAAGAAAACCTAAAAATGAAGCATAAAAACAAAACAGCAAAGTCAAGAAAAAAAATAATGAAACTTCAGTAAAGAAGCCAATTCACACTAATGACTAACCTTGATCTCATGTGCAAGTATTGTAGGCCTTTTTTGAACAATAAGATTGATGTTCCGCAAGGCTACATACTGGATTTCTGGTTCTGCAGAAAGAAGAGTTACCAGAGGTGGAGCCATCTTCTTGCAAAGGTTTCGAATTACATCAGTACTAGTGATAAGTTCCATTTGCAGAAGGATCATCTGAATAGAAATTTTCAGACATTGTCATATTTGAAGCAGAAGAAACCAACCAATAGATTTTCTTGGAAAATATATTTAGTTGGCAAAATGTGTTTTACTAAGCATAAATTTGATCTGAAGTACATGCATAGACTTCACAGATTTGAAATCCCGCAACAAGATAAAGTAAAGATTTAAGAAGCATACTCTGTTAATCATCTAATATTTCAATGAAGCCAAATGTTTCCTAATGCTGTCTTAAAGAAAAATAGTGAAAAAATTGTTTTCTGATGTTCGACTCACATAGGCTAAGGGCTAATTTCTCATAAAAATGTGTGGTTGCATTTTGAGCAAAAGAATTAAAGAACCAAAGTCACAAGTTCACCATAAGGCAAGATACTAGATAGCAGAGGTATATACCTACCTTGACAGCAGAAAGCACGACGGCACAATTCGCATGTTGAAGGCGCGGGGTTACTCTCTCAACTATATCTTCAGCTTCTCGAGCATCAGAAGCTTTATACCTTGATAAAGCATCCAAAATGAATACTTGGCCCCATCTGCAGTGAAATTATATTGAGATAAAATTAGATTGTCCACTGCTCAAAATATGAGCTAGCCATTTGTAACTTGAATTCTGAATAAAGGCATATCATTTTGCACATAATTGCTTAGACTTGTTGGATGGTTAGGATCAAAATAAAAGAAAATTGCAAGCTGAGCCAGCAAAAAGATGACTCTCGTCCAGGAAACAACATAATCTATCTTTTTAAGGAATCTTGCCTTGGTGAGAACTCTCTTGGAGCATTGAAAGAGTATTGGGTAAGAAAACAGCATTCAGCCTTAATGTAAATGACCTTATGTCAAAGCCTTCGCCAAACAATTTATATTTCTCACATTCACAAAGGAACTACCAAACTACTAAGGGAATTCGATAGTGACAATTTGAGTTTCAATCTATTAAAAAATTAGAGCTTTGAAAATGTACGTGGATCTAACTCATTTCAATACATAACTTGGTTTAAGTGACTTCTTTTAAGAAACACTAAATTCCAGTTGAAATTTTCATTATAAAACAATGATCCAGGTTCCTTAGAATGCAGCAAACCTTTATCTTAAAAATTAAGATTTCTGAATTTCTAGGAAACCACTTAGCATTTTCATTGAACATTAGAATGAATGTTAAGCTAGCTATATCAGTTCTAGAAAAGGCCATTTTGTTACTTTGTTTTACTGAAAGCAATGCACTGAACTTGGCATTAATAAAGCTGAGCTTGTTTCAGATCTTGGGTTTGCATAACTTAATGAGAACTCAGGAATGTGATTAAGAATTTGCATTTACTAATTAGTAAACATGGGCTTGAGCCACAAAAGCCTTGAATCATTTGCAATTAATGACACTATTTTCAACAAGTTGTGCACATTTTAAACTTTAGGAAACCACTAAATTCATTTTAGATAACTCCACGTTGAGCACATTTTCAACAAGTGCATTGTCATAGTGGTCAGTAAGATTCCAATTAAAGCAAAGCACAATCATTAACAAATGGTCTTAAAGGAAGCCAAATGAATTAACAAAGGCTTTAAACAGAAGAGATGTATTTTTGAGGGACTTGTCTTAGTGTTCAGGCAGTTTCAATTACTTATGCTAGATCCTTTTCCAACATAACAGAAACCAAGCTCCATGACAATCAAGCTAATTTCAGTATATAACAAGGAGTTCACCAAGAAAAACACAACATCTAAAGCATGTTGCTAATTAGCAGACAGATGAAACAACTGTTCCATGAAGAAATAGCCAACTCTGAAGAAGAAAACTTACTCGGTGCATTCATTTAAAGCAGTCAGAAGCTTTGAAAGTGTATGACTAGTAATCTCAAAGATCGGTTGACTGCTAGTTTCCTGGATCTCTGCAAGTGCTGCAACTGCATTTGCCACTACCATTGGATTGTTGTCAGATATCAAATCCTTGAGAATATCCAAGAAACCCCTATCTTCCACTAACTCAGCATTTATATCATACAATTTAGCTACACAAATTGCTGCTGTCTTTCGGACATAAGGATCATCATCCTGTGTAAACATATTTACAACTCAAAAAATTATGTGTATAAACTACATAAATGATTAGGACAGTGAAGATCATATTTCAAAACAACTTACACCCATAGCAACTGATGCAGTTTGAAAAGAGGCAAAAAGTGGAAGAGAAAGAACTAGAGAAACAAAAGACCTTCAGACATCTTTGAAGGGGATCACACAGATATTCTGTGATTTTGTCAACACGGATGCAGCCCATTGTCCTCACAGCTAAGGCACGGATCAGAGGATTAGGGTCTTGTGAGTCCTACAAAGGTCAATGGAATCATGATCAACAGTTGTAATGTGCAAGCTTATTCAATAAATCACTAGTCAAGCAATGCACTAAAAACATTGAAGAAATGTCTTGCAAGCCTGTCTGGTATAAGTTAATATTTGGCTTCCATGATTAGTTCATTGTAATTTTTAACATTAAGAAATATCATATCACGGTGTACAGAAAATATTGTCACTTCAAGGCTCGCAACTTTCATCATTCACCAATTTTCAATTTGTATGGCATGTTGATGTGTATCTGGCATCAAATGACAATTAAGTCAGCATAGCATCTCTATAGGAACTTTTATTTTTAACCTAAATTTTGGAGCTAATATTGAGTCAATATAAGCAAAATAATGACTTATTCTACTAACTTTCTGCATCTAATGACCAAAATAGCAAGAAAAAATACAATGGCCAAACTGAAGGTCAATTATTAGTTATGTAAAAGATGCAGAGAACACATATAGTAAAAAAATTTCAATAGAGAGAGAGAGAGTGAGATTGAAGAGATTTGGTGAAAAAATATTTCAATTTCCAAGTGTTAGTCGGTTATAACTTAAATAGGTTATCTTAATATATGCACCCTACCAAGTTTGATCTGGTAGATGATCACTAGTTCCAAAAGGTTGAACTATTAGATGATATCCAATTATAATATTCTTATGTATTCAACGCTGTTCCAAATCTAGAATTTGACTAGAGTCAATCCAAGCTCAATATACTGGATCAACTGAATCGAGGCACATTTTTTTACAGCCACTGATGAGAAAGAACCCAATCTATATGTTTATTTTCTAGACCACCATAGGGATCCAAATTGATTTCATTTGTCAGTCATTTCTACGTATAACTTCTTCAATCTTCATTGTTCTTACCTTCATCAGCAACCATTAATATGGCAGTCACTCCATTAACACAGGGCTCCAACAATACATGGCCAGCATTGATCACACATGACAGGAGAAAAAACATGCGATTTGAAAGTATATCCCACCTTCACACACATGTTCAAAGCAATTATGGTACACTGGTTGACTTTTGGCATAGTTTGGCACAGAAAGCTCCAAAACATTGGATTTGAATCCTTTGACTTTGGTAACTGCTTATTGTAGAAACACTAGCAATCATGAAAGAGCCTAATCTATAGTTATATATTTTAGTATGCCCTATAGATTCAAATTGTTTTATTCATAAAAAATTTTCAGGTATAACTTTTCCAAGCTTCAAGTTGTCAACTCCATTTGTAAACCACAATATGATTCTAAGATAGTGACTTGGTAACATTTAATACTTGCCCAAACAGGAATTGCGTAGGCTATAAACAAGCCATCAACTACTTGATGTCTGGAAGCAGCATAAAACAAAGGTAATCACAGCTCCAACATTAAATGGTAAGAAGAATAATGGATTACAGAAGAGAGAAACATATGATTCATAAGCATATCCCTACCTTCACGAATGTATTCACAGCAAGTATGGCTAGATCTGGTTGACTCTTGGCATAGTTTATCAGATACAAATAGACAAGTTTCTTCAGTTCAAGATTCTCTGTTTGCATACAGTTTACGACGTCTGTGAACAATGATGAAACATCTTTTCCTACAGTCATTGCAGCTATCACCTTCTTCACAGCATCTTTTCTCTTATCCTATAGAGAATATTAGCATGATAGTAAATGCAAATCTTCAACCCGATCTCAATCTTCAAAAATAAACAAAAGTTTATGAAGGTTACTATGATTCAATGGAAGCATTCATAAATCTATAAAACTGGCAACAACAATATGGTAACAAGTAAAAGACACTAGAAGTGAAGAAATTGAAATTTCGAGCAGGTATTAATTGAATCCAGGCTGATATTTTTTTCAAGAGTAACTGATAGGGGAATGAGCCATCCAGGTTAGGTAATGGACTGTTAAAAGTGCTTCTATGAGGAAAGGAAAGCATCAATGGCCATAGTACTTCTATCAAGTAACTGAAACTCGCCGCAAATCAAATTGATCGAGATACCCTAAACTATAGTCTGATTGGTGTGTCCATCCACCAAGTTCAATTGAGGTTTGGTTCAAGAAGCAATTCTACCAAGTTAGATTGTCCAATTGTTCGTTTCAAAATCTGCGTAAAAGAGACTAGGAAAAATAATTTTACCACTAAGAACTATTATACCTTTATCATATCTTCCGAAAATAGACCTAGAGACACTTGTATTTGATTATATTTTCCATTGCCCTTGTTATTGCATGCAAAATATATTTAAATGAGAAAGAAAAACTAGTCATTAGCCAACACATGCGTGGAACCAGACGGGACTAGTTATTTCTCAAAATACACTACTAGGACCAAATCACTATTCGTACAAATTCATTCTCGGATCCTCAAAGGAATTTAAATCCGAAGCATTCTTTCTTCTTTGACTTCCATTTTCTTATGGGCATCAGAACAATAGATCAGAAAATTAAAAACAAAGAACGTGTCGTAGTCAAACAGATTCATCAGACGTGATGCAGGGCGTCCAGATCCGGCCCTACCCTGGGTCATCCGAAACCTAACTGGATCAGATCCGGGGTGAGAAGAGTACCTTGTACTGTGAATTGAGCTCCTCCTTGAGCTCGGGGATCTCTCCCTTCTTGGTGGTGGAGAAGTATTTGGAGTCGTGACCGCTCATCGCTGCCACTCCGCTTCCTTAGAAAGCTTCTTCTTCTTCTTCGTCTTCGTCTTCAGCGAAGGGGAAGGAGGGGAAGCAGCGGAGACGAGAGCGAACGGGGAAGTTGTTGGTCTGATTGCGAAGTGGGAACCACTAGTTGAGCTTGCTTTTTCGAACAGAATTGGAGTCAAGTCAATACGGTTTCTGTGAACCCGGTTGAGCCCGAGTCCGATCCAAGATGGGATCAACAATCTACATAAATTTAATATCTTTTTTACTCATGTCAAGGACTGCTATTTTTTCAATATTTATGGAATTCGAATTGAAAATTTTGTAATGTTTTAATCTTAAACGAACACTTTTTAGAACCAAGAACCAATAATTTTACTCCCGTTTAAATCAAAAATTTTACTTATCGTTTTGTCACCGTATAGTTTTTCTTTTGTAGAAATTCTCCAGATTTAATTTATGCGAAGCAAACTACGCATATTTCTTAAGTAACTTTGGAAGAATCAATAGGATTAGTCATTTAGTCGGGAGAATAATTTAGTTGAATGATATAAATATTATAAATTATATAAATTTTTCTTAAGTCATAAGTTTGAAAACTACAGGTCAGAATTTCCTTTTCTATGTTCTTTTTGGTTGGTAATACATAATTTCAAAAACTTAAACTCAAAATGGAAATCGTAACTCGATATGGACTTGATTTTATTGTAAGATTGATAGGCTTACTTTCTTTAATTTAGATAGATTTAACGTGATTATAAAAAATCGTTCGAGAGCAAATTCTGGAAGAAAATAAAACCATAAAAATAGCAGCATCAGAAAGCTTGTTGGCTGTTTGTATAGATATTGCTGATAACATAAAATGACTTAAAATACAGTCGAGGAAACAAAAAATGGATAAAAAAAATTCACATGCCCAGTTAAAGATTAATATACAAATTCATAATGAAAATTTTGCTCATACAGGAAAACAAACATCAACCTATATTTCCTATATTTTTACTACCTCAAAACTTTATGATATATAACAATTAGCCCTTGTAAAATATTAATAATCAAATTTTTACAGCATGGATCTGATCCCATTGTTGCCTGTTCTGATGCAAACGAAGAATGTATAACCATTGGCCGTGGTGCTAATGCTTCAGTGGAATTTTGTAAAAGTATGAACTATAGCTTACGATCATCTGCTCTATATGTGCGTGGTGCTCGATAAAGACGATGTGAATATACATTAAACACCCGGTCGAGAGAAAAGCGAAAACGTAGTTAGATGTTATCATAGACAGAGGAGGCTGTAAAATACAAGAGGAATAAAGGCATTGTCAAGTTGTGCCGTGTATGCCTCCAACAAGCCGCTGACCGTGACTGCCACAAGCAAAGATAACCAGTGCTGCACATACACAAGCATGCATGAGCTTCGAGTTCAGATTGCATTTGCAGCGTTGAACGCGAGCAAATCGCTTACGCATTAAGAACATATATAATGGCTTTTTAGGAAACAATGCAACCAACCATTAGCAATAAAGTAGCATAAGGAGTGCATAGTGCGTGTGGAATATTGTCTCCCAAACTCTCTGAGGAAAAAGAGATCAAACCTGGGAAAAGAAGTAACCAGTTGATGCTAGTAGAGGCAGGAGAACTGAGCAAGCTGCGAGGACAGACGTTATGCCAGCTGCAGTTCCTTCGATAGTTTTCTCTAAGGAATCAGAAACAAATATTTTAGTCACCTAAAGACCAGCAGCTTATCCAAGTCAGACTATGGGATGATACTAATATTGAAAATGCAAGAACATTAGCTTACTTCCAGTTTTGCTCCACCGAAGAACACCATACTTGTGGCCAACAACTGATGCCTGAGAGGGGAAAAAAAAACAGTTGTGAAGTTCTATCTGGTCTACAGTAAAAGAAGGTATAGAAACTTCAAGCGGGAATAAGAACATTGCTCATTCTAGTGCCATGATCAAGCAATGATCTGTGATAAATGACTAATACATTCTCAACTGGGACATTCTTCAAGTAGCATCTTTTGAGCTTACTAACCAGCTTAACAAGTATAAAAACACAGCAACTCAAACATACAGCACATCTAATTACAAATCAAAGGCAAAAAGGATGACAGTGAAACGGATCTACTGTCAACCCACTACTGTAAATGGCCTTTGAAGAGTGGCAAGTCTTCCATTGAAGTACCCACTAAAGTAATCATAACTACCTCAGAAACCATTAGTAAGTAGAAGCCAATTGACAATTTCTATAGGAATGGAGTTATAATTGATTCAATTTTCCACAGAGAACTAATGACAGAAATTAGAAATATAACCTTACTCCTATCCATTTATAATAATTGCTCATATTGACAGGATCAACCATGCCATAATCCATTTCAATAAATGGGTTCACCAATCTAAAACAAAATCTAGACCTCAGATATGCTTTATTAAATTGCCACCTGAAGCAAGCAGAAATTCCATGAAATTACCCAAATAAAAACACAGGGAAGAACAAAAGCAGAAGAAAGATTATCAAAGTAGGCGCAAAATGGCCCGTGCTTTATGTTCTAGGTGTGTGGGTTATCAAATATCAAAAGTAACAAAATTACTGACTACTGGCAACCTGCATTATGTTTTGCATACTTCAATAAGATACCAATAATTTCAAATTTAAGAAAAATTGGAAAATGCTTGTTTTTGAGATAGTAATGTAGATATTGTGAGTGTGGAAAACATGAAGCCACTTCTTTACAATGCTATGTGTGCTTGGACACACAAGCATAATAAGACAGATAACTTATACCAACTGCCATCAAACAACATGGCAACTGGTCAAGCTGTATGTGACAAGAAAGCGAATATTTCATGTTAAGTAGGCATAAATGGCAAGCCTCAAAATGTAAACATACTCTACAAGTATAGATGCAAGCTCACGTCTGAGTATCATATTTTTTTGGTGAAAGTATGGGTATCATTTTAACAGCTATATATCAAACTTACAGACATACATGAACAGGAATGATGCAATGCCAAAGAAAATAAATGGTAATTATGTGAAGTAAATTCTTTACCATTGTGTCACCAATCCCTAGGCTTAAAATCCCAGCAAAAGGAGCAAGGGGCCTATCATTCAGCCCAGATGACATCCATATTGGAAGGGCACATCCAAGTAAGAGGGAGAAGTGACTGAATAAGCAAAACCAAAAATTGTAATAAACAAACAAACTCTGAAAAAAGAATGAGGAAAAAATAGAGAACTTGTACAAACGAAAAGAAAACCAAAATCAACCTGACGATAAGAATGTCCGAGTCACGATGATCAGTAAAAGCATTCATGAACTGGTGAATAGTGTGTCCTAATGGCCATATTTTCCAGACCTGCTAAATGATTAAATGTCAAATGATACATTTCTATTATTTACGAAGCTCAAAAAATATGAATCCAAAGGAATACATAAATATATTCAAGAGAAGTAATTCCCTACTGTTGAAAGTAATAAACCAACATAATTGAACTTTTGGCATAGCATTGCCTATAGTTCTGGTTTCTGGCGCTTGGATTCTTCATCTACATTTATATCCATGATGCACACCGGACACTTTGACACCAACAATCCAACTAATAGTCCGTACCCACGTTTCTATACCTTGGGGAGCAAAATTCAAACTGAACAAGATTTAAACCTTGGTACTTGGTACTACTATATGAAGTTTCCCAGTGATCCAATCAGTTACACAGTAACACCTTTTAATTTTTGTTTTTGCAAAAGTTCATATGAAATCATAAATTAGATGGCCCATGTGCAATGCTTTTTAAGTATGCAATGAGCTATACTTTTCACACCCCAAGTTTCTAACTGAACTAAGCCAGCTGAAAGTTTCTGAAAGAGTTACCTCATGAAGATCGAGAAAAAATTATTTGCTATGCATACAGTTACTTCTCACATAATTATAGGTTTAAATTGAGACTCGTATCTTGTTTACTTCACACACCAAAGTTGTAATTGTAATCATCACGACTCACATAGGTGAATGAACTAATTGATTACCTTGTCAAGTTCAACCACTGGACTAAAATGCTAAAGCTTCACTCACTTAAACTAATAAAAGACACTATCAGCACCAACATGTCAATAGGTTGGACTAAACTAGGGTATCACAATCTTCCACGCTTAAGGCAAGCTTGACACTCTTGCCAAGACCTAAGTCTAGATATATAGCCTAGAATCACATCTAATTAGAGATATGTGAGGTCAACATCGTTATATCACATCATGTAGGAAGCCTTTTTCCAACATTGACACTTCAATATGTTGAAAATTAGACCTGCTCCAACACTAATTGTCAAAAGCCACTTAGACGAGAGAATTGACCCTAAGTTGATAGGTCTAACTAATCACTAATTCGAAATGCTCAATCCTAAGTTAATAGTAGCTAACCATCTAGGCTTATATAGCTTCTTTATTAATCCACAATACCCACCTTTTTCAACACATCACCATCGCATCACCATGCCCAGAATTAGGTTTGTTTATATATTAATTCTCACAAACTGCTTAGATGAAAGAATTGACCAATTAGTACGTGATATTAGATCAGTTTCTTTCACTTAATCATAAATTTCCCAGTTAAACTCCAACGAAGTCATATGAACAAGAAGAAAGAACTAAAACTGAATTAATAAAAAAAGACTAGAGTGTAACTACAAGTCAACCAACCATAATAAAGAACAGAAATGTGTAGGTAAGGTATCACAAGCTCATATTCCCACATTCTATTAAATTTATGGACTGCTTACAAGAGGGCGGGAAGGACTAGCTTGATATGTAATGTAAGGAAAATTAACATACCTTGATAAAGAAGAAACTTATCATAGACAACAAACTTACCCTAATCATTTCCAACACTAGAAAAACTGCAAAGGCTGCACCAAATGCAAGGTTCAAAAAGGCAGGCTGCAATACAGTTATACATTTTAAGTACAAAAATAGGACAAAAGTTGAATCTTTTGAACATATATATTATATGCATGTTACCTGAAGAAGAAGAGCAGGTGAAAACATTAGAACTGCCACTAAATGGTAGTATTTCCTAAGAAGAATCCTCTTGATCTTGCTGTGCTTTGATATATCGTAGAACCGCAAAACTGAGACACAGATCACACAAACCCAATATGAACATAGTGCCAAGTGCTTGAGTGGGTCTGAGAAGACAAATGTAAACACCCTGCCAAAAATCACATGTGGATAAGTATCAATCCACCTTAAATGGACTAGAAGAAACTTTCGACCGAAATCAGGTTGGTGAAGCACTTTCCAATCCAATATTAACCGTACAGTGTTGAACAAATGTAATTTAGTTCAAGAGCATATATGCAGCAAACATTATTAGGAGGCATGAATGAGGCCCTAAAGTATAAAGCTTCCAGTTTAACACACCCAACGCCCTGGAAAGCTTCTAGTTTAACCGTCAGCTAGGTCTTTTCAGTCGTGTTTTCATGAGTTATTTAACCACCATATTGTTGAGAAAATCATTTTTGGACACAGAAACAAATTAAAACTTTTGACAATCCAATCTGACACAAAAGACATGCATTACAGAATGTTTTTCCTTGCTTACTCTATTTGGCTATTTACTACAATGTCAATGGCACTTAGAGCTCAGAAATGTATGGTATTCTGTAAGCATATGACAAAAATGCAAGCTTATGTAAAGTGGAATGGTTGGAAGCCAGCATCTTCAAAGTTTGTAGCCATTAACAATAGGTGCAAAAGGCAAAGGAAAAGAAAGATTTTCTGTTACTATTGCCAAAAATTGGCAATTCTTCATGAATCAGAATAAACTTTAATTCTAAGCACATTGAGCCAGCATGACATTGATCCAAACCAACATATAAGGTTTTAGCGGTAATCATGTATTAAATATTAGATATCACCAACAATGTCTATGTCCTGGTTTAGATTATCTAAGAGTATGTTCAAACTTGATCATCCATATGATATTTGCTTTCAACATTATTTGGTGTCATAAAAAAAAAAGTTGAATCAATAGTACAGATCTAAATCACACTACAATTCCAATGAGCATAGAAGTGGTTGGTTTAAATTCATAATGTTCGTCAATTAAAAGCACAAGATGAGAAAAATAGGTAGCTAATTAGCAAAAGATGTAAGGAAGTCCACAATAGAACAAACTTCTTAAGAAAAGAAAAAGTAAATTTGATGAAATAGAAACAAACCATCAACTTTCATCCATTTATTTATTCAAGATTTCTACTTGGGATTATGAAGAGATGCTTAGGATGCAGATATGAGATATTAGACCAACATTTTTTTTTTTTTTTTGGATAAGAAGATAGGAGGATAGATTTTAGTTTTCTCATTGTCTTTCCATATCTTATTTTCTGGTTAAGATCTTATGACTAGAATCAAAACTGAACATTACATCAATATGGCAGTTACATTTGAGATGAAACAATTAACAGTTTTAATTCTGCCTAGCAAGAGAAGGAGAAAAGTTATGATAATTGAAGAAAAGTGGCCCAATGATAGAATAATAACATCAAGTTGCATGGAAAAATAGAGAAAATAACAAGGCTATTGAAAAGAAAAACAAAAGTATGTTACAATCATGTCCATAATCATCTGGAAAGCAATCTGCTGGCTTTCTCAGTTAATTATACAAGTTAATATGGCTTAAATTTACCAAGCTAACCAACACCAAAGAACACAGCAATGTCTCAACATAGAACGCAGAAGACATAGATGATTAAGAACAATCGATTGATTCCTAATCTGAGTTTATGAATTCCATAGGAAATCTGGAAAAAGTTGACAGGTAAAGCAACCTTCAGGGTACAAGTGCACCAGAGAAAATCCTACTAGTTTCACATCAAAAAAGATTCAGATTGATTTATGAGTTGGCTCACTTGGACCACTATAACTCCTATACTTAAATATTCACTTTACCATTACTTGGTTGAGATCCAACCTGGGAAGTGAGAATAAGTGAATATTTTCAGTAAACAAACTATGCAACATATTTCAGCAACCTTACCATGCAACAGGATGCTTCTGAAAATCCCGAACAAGGTACATCCAAGCTGGAATCAATGCTGTCAATATGAACAAGAGAGAAGCATAAAACAAAACTGAAATCTCAACCACATTGTCCGGTCCCCCATTGGTTGCTAAAGCTTCAGGCTTCCTCAAGTTTGTTAGGCGAACCCAAGCCCAAAGAACAATTTTGTAGAACGCAGGGAAAAGGAACAGGCCAACCATCACTCCCTGCATGTAGAGGCAGGGACAATATATTATCAAGGATCATTGCCACTCATGATGTTCTCTTGGAGTACCATACCTGAATAACTATTGCTATTTCAGAATGAGTTCCGTAGTTAAGGAAAGTCAGCGCTGATGGTGCTAAGAATGCCAAAGCCTGTCAAGATTAATAAATGGAACTCTCTCAAACCTGTTTTTAACATAAAACAGCTAAACAGGTAGCTTGAGATGCAAAACATTGACCTTGCTAAGGGAATACGCCAGTGCATCACCAAAGTAAAGCACCAAACCACTAGACACTAGAAGTACTTCCCCTGAAATTGCATTAAGAGGTAAATTTTTAAGAGAATGTAATCTGCATATCTGTGATGCAGATCAGAACTTTTTTGTCTGACGCCGTATCAAAATTTTAAATTATGTATAAATTTTGTGAAATGCTTCCTTTTAGAAATTAGCATAAACATGAAAGTAACTTCTGCAGTTCAGATTTGAGTGAGTTAAAGTTTACTTATCTGCAGTGATATTGTTTCCAGAAAGAAAAAATGTGAAAGGAGTACAAGAAAATAAACAAACGAATAGGTAAGAGGAAGATACAAATTATTACAGCCACAATGAAAAAGTTATCTGGTGTTTGTTTGTGGCAATTGCATAAATTAATATAGATAATCAAAAGGTTGCCAAAAGGAAATCAGATCCCTAATAATTAAGCAAACATTAAGAATGGCTATAGATTTTGAGTTCTCATCAAACTATCCTAATAGAATAAGAATCTGCCGAATACATCCTGGATATAGAATACAGCAATAAGGAAATTGAAATTCAGCAGAGATATGCAAGACATTATAATTCAACCTAGATTAGCTTAGGCACAACTACAAACAGGACACTGTTAAGACCCTGTTTGAGTATGTCCTATATCAATTAAAGGCTTGATGAGATGTGTTGGAATTGAAATTTTCTTTTATCACACAAAACAGATGAATGCACAGTTCGAGTTTTATCATAATGTCAAGTCAGAAAAAATTGAAAGCATTTAGTAGTATGATTGTTAGACGAGTAAATAAATGTACAAAAGTATAAATTATAGTATAGAGATACTAACCTAATGAAGCACATGATGGGAATGCCTGAAGAATGTGCTGGATAAGCATAACACTAGCCAACGAATGACAAATTAACCACACAAATTTCAACAAAGGAAGATACCCTGTGAAAGAGTAAAAGATCATGTAGCTGGAGAAGTTCTCGACCAGATCAGAACCTTTGTGCAAAATGGACTGCTAAACTATGATATTAAGTCTACATTCTAGAGAATATCAAACAGAATGAACACACATGATTAAGGTAGTAAGGCAACTAACCACTGTCTGCTTTTGCTGTGAAAGACAAATAGCAAAGAGCAATGGACAACAACACCATGTGCATTAGCCCACAATTTGAAGTTCGAAAGTTCTTAAGCTGAAAGAAAGTTGTATTCTTGGGAGAATGTTGGAATGTTAAACAGAAGAATATTAGAACACTAAAGCAGCTAGCAGATATGGTCCAAAACTGCATACCCAATCCTGAAATCTCTGCTCATGGAAAAAGAAGAAAATAAGAGAGGGTATTTCAAACAAAGCATACAAAGAAATGAAAATGAAATATGTAAACTATGACTGGATGCCTGTGCTAATTTTCTTTCTTTAGAAGTGTACAACAATTTGATCCCTCGACCTTTTTCCCAATAAAGTGGCCAGTGTTATTGAATTGCTTCCTACAGACATCGGACCTATTTAAAAGATCAAAAAACCATTTAAGCTTATTACTTTGATTTCTCAAAAACCTCATAAATCAAATGACAAAAACCTTCAAGTTATGGTAAATTATACAATTCACTGACACATGCAAAGCCAAAAATGACGCTCAAGGTAAGTCAGAATCCTTTTGTAGTATACAATCTATATACACCAAGGGTTCCAACTTGTCATCAACTTTCATCCAGAGGCATTGCCTTATACCTTGAGTACCAACTTGTATATTGTGTCAGGGCAAAACAAATGTGTAAAAGCATATTGCGATTAAAGGTCGCCTATGATCAGCAATTTGAGAACAATTATCTTTCTATGGGAGGCTTAGCATGCATGATGAATCATTAAGCCTAGGAAAGATAGGCAGAGAAATCACCTTGCTTATTTGATAGAGTGATGACCTTAAGAATCTCTCATTCCTATAACACAAGTAGTGTTTTAGGAGAGAAAGTGACAATGGGAAATCCCAGACAAAGTTTAACTTTGTCGATCTTTCAGGTATTCAGAGTAAGTTGATCAAAACAGAAAAACTATGGTACTTTATGTTGGTTATGATCAAATTTAATCCCAAGTACATTACAATGCAATTGTAAGGAAATTCACTTTTTGATTTGCCATGATATAGATGAGAAGTTCTACCATCAGGAGTGGCATTGTTCTCTAGAAGCACTCTTGAAAGTTGTATCAGCCGGGAAAGCATGACAGCAGGCAGAGTCACCGCACCCAGTAGTATCCCAGAAGATGCACCAGGCCTACATAAGAAAATGGACTCAAATAAAATAGTATTCAGGTTTACCACAAGCGCATCAAAGACTCTTCCTACCTGCCATTCAACACGTAGTTTTAGGCACAAAAGAACACAATATTCTCATATAAGATATTTTAGTAGCACAATGCTCAAGCTCCTTCGTGAACCATATCTATGACCGAGTAAAAATAAGACCTAACGCATACTCGGTTCAGAACTTTTTTCAATATAAACTTCCATAGATTGAAATAAGAAACCCTAGACAATTATGCATAAGAATCCGAAAAGCTTAAATAAAAGTGAGGTGGGAATACATAAAAAGGAGCTGCATTATAGCGAAACGACCTGATATCTCGAAACCACTACTACATGTTGAGAGCAAACCTAGTAAAGAAGGTAAAATTGGAAGGACAGGTGAGCAAGCATATAACATGATTAACCAGGTAGAGGAAGGGGAGCAAACCTTGTTTTGAAGGGGAGCGGGGCGGAGGAACCCTCCACGGAGATCTCAACGAGCAGGCCGCAAGCGGAGAGAAGGAAGAGGGCGAGAGACTCATAGAGGAGGGAGAGGGGGGCAGAAAGGAGTACGCGCGAGACAAATAGGGCAACGACGGCCCTCTCGCCGCTGAGGATATCGGCCGCCCCTCCGGCCATTGCAGGGAAAAGGTCAAGGAAAAACAAAACGAAATACCAGCCGATACCATGAGCTTGTTAAAATGACACGACTTATCTCGCGATGTCAAGCAGCGTGTGGTCGAGTTAGGTGGTTGGTTGACACGACGCGGAGTTCGCCATAGTTCAGACGTCAGCAGACGTGGAGTACACGCAAGCACGGACACGAGTTCCGTCGCGAAGCATATACGACGGAAATATTCAACGCCGATACCCGATATTTATACGGTAAGTTAGGAGAAAATTCTCCGACGACGTCTTAAATTTTAGGGGCGTAGATAAATTTAAGGGGTTGGAATAGGAATTAAATCTGTTTTATTTTATTCTTGATATTTAATAGACGATAATTAGAATCAAGTTATGTATTTGATACCTCTAATTTTATAACCCTCTAGATTATTACTAAACTCATTCCCTCCTCAATCAAACTCATCACAATCCCTGTTGTCAAATATATACCAAGCGTCCCTTAATTTCACTTCCACGTTAAAAAAATATTGGTTCTCAGTCCCTAACCACATATAATAAACACCAATTTATCTAATTATCTTTATTTTTTAAATATAATTCTTCTTAAACTAACCATCTAAAATAAAATCTAAGATAGTCTAATTAAGCATGACAACTCCGATCAATTGGGAATCGATCGATTGAGTTTGCTGCAAGGAAATTAAATTAGATACAAAAAGTCCAAAATAAGGTATAATTCATCCTATACTTAGCATATTTAAACTAAAATTTAGTATATTTTCTTTGAGTATGACTCTTTTTTTACTTAACCAATCGATTGAGAGCTTATATCAATTGATTAATTTAGACTGAATCGATTGGGTCAAATCCAAATCAATCGATTGGTATAAACTTTTGATCTATTGGTTAGACGTTAAAAGAGTGATGCTCAATTTGATTAAAAAATATACTAAATTCTAATTTAAATATACTGAATTTTAAAAAATTATAGCTCATTTTGGACTTTTGGACTTATAAAAAATAAAAGGTAATTGGGTAAATCAGCATGCTTAAGTGAGTTATATGTAAGAAAAGTTATACGTAATAAATTTTTTCTGCTGTAGCAGAAGGAAAAATAATTTGTTATTAGAGTTTTGAGCCATTTTTCCATATCTATAACTATTTTTTTTTACTCGAAATATCTTAGTTTGGGTCCAATCTGAAAGTGGAAATTTATCAAATTCATAAATAAGTAAAAAAATTAATTAAATAAATAAATTTATAATATCAATTAGATAAATTATATATATATACAAACAAATTAAGTTCAAAACTCATAAAAAATATCAAACAATCATTTTAATAATTTAATTTATTTTTAAACTCGACTTGAAT
>JBBPFP010000046.1:24601-37032 GCA_037974795.1 Kaempferia galanga | reverse complement strand
AGAGGAAGAATAATTTATTGGCCATTTTCCATATTTATAACTAATATATTTTTTACTCGAAATATCTGAGTTTGGTCCAATGAATCTGAAAGTGGAAATTTATCAAATTCATAAATAAGTAAAAAATTTAAATAAATAAATAAATAAATTTATAATATCAATTAGATAAATTATATATATATAAACAAATTAAGTTCAAAACTCATAGAAAATATCAAACAATCATTTTAATAATTTAATTTATTTTTAAACTCGACTTGAATACATGGGAAGAGGAAAGCAAGAGAAGCTACGGAGGGGCACGTGATGTGATGGGCTACAAACTCGCTATATGCAAAAATCAATTCGATCGCTGTAAAATTAATCAGATTATAACGTTAAACTCGGCTGACCGTTTCAATTCTAAAAATATTTCTAAAATACTCGCGATTAACTGTCTAAAAACCTAATATTTCTTAATTATACATCGAAGGAGACTAAGGGGGTGCTTGGTTAGAGAGAATGAGAGTAGAGAATGAGTAAGAGAATGATAGTTAGTGTTTGATTTTAGTGATTAATGGTGGATCCCACGGATTCATTCCCCCAAATATGATAATGAGTCATTACTTAGCTTTATGGGGGAATAGGAAAACTATCATTCCCATTATTCACTTTTATCAATCACATTTACCATAGTAAAACTAAGAAAAATTATTAAAATGTTAAGAGGGAAAAAAAGCACAATTTATTAGTAACTAATTTTATTGTTAAAATTGATGATTTCAAACTTAGATAGAAAGCATCGGATGGTAAAAAAATTACACTGTATATAAAACAATAATACATATACCCCTTTTTATTTATAAAATTATACTATATACAAAAATAAAATGATATATGTTATATAAAAAATGACACATATATATTTTTTATTTATAAAATTATGTTACATATATCAACCTTCTGAACCAAAAAAAATAAAAAACTTTTCTTTATCGCTTCTCTTGCCTTCAAAAAAAAAAAAATTCTCCATTTTACTTCCTCATTAACGCTTTACCATAAATAGAATCAGGATCGATTCATATTTTATGGACCACTTCTAGTCCCTTCTAATCTACACCGTTGTACCAGATCAAGAATTCATATATTAATCTCTTATTATCTGATTTAAAGATTTATATTTTATAAATCAAGCGTGTATGAATCAAAGGATCCCTTATCAAACAAAACATGAGCCTGGAGCCTGAAGACAGAATACAACTGGTATGATTCCAAAGGGACATGTATTATTACTATATATAGGCCGACAATATGTCTTATGTTGGGCCGAGCCACATTTGGGCCCACAAGTATCCCTACAGTGCTTGAGGCGTCGAAATTGGTACAGGAGTTGAAGAAATAAGGAATCAATCAATGCGGCGAAAGAGGAGACAGTAGCAAGTTAGCGAGACTACCTTCCTTCTCGTTTTCCTTTCCTTTTCCCCCCTTCTCTGTGAATGGCCTGAGAGAGAGAGAGAGAGAGAGAGAGAGAGGTAGACTAGGAAGACCTTGTCCTCGTTCCCAGCCTCCTCCACCCGCCTCTGCTGCCAGTCGCAATGGAGTCCCCCAAGCAGCACCGCGATCTGTCCCCCGATACTGCCCCTCGCCGACCGAATCCCCCTAGATCTCCAACTGCAGGTAAAATCCGTCGCTTCTCGTTTTCCGTACGCCGACGATCGACACATTTCTTTTGAGTTGATTGTCGGTTTGCAAATAATATGTCGGACGCTAGTATGGGATTTTGAGGTGGTTGTATGGAAGCGGATCGAGGTTAGAGTCTATGAGTGTGTTGCGTTGTGCTTCGGAGACCATTTAGAGTTCGATACTGAATTATTTGGCGGACTTTATTTGTTGCTTAAAATAAATCAGTTTCATGATAGGCAAGATTGTAAAAAAAGGAAAAAGTAGATTTGAGTGGACTTTCCTTGATATCGAGGTCCCTTTTATGCATATAGGTCATGCCTCAGTTGCATTCGCGTTTGTAAATTAGCACGGAGTTGCTTCTGTTGATTTACATTGTGTCTTCGTTGTGATATAGTTATTCTTCATGCCTAGAATGATGCAGTCTTATAATGGCAATGGTCTGTCCCATATATTTGGTAGCTTATTATTGAATAATATGGCATCTCATTCTGAATTTAGCTCGTTAAGTGGCATAAACTCACTATTCTAGATTAAAATGATCAAAAACATTCGGTCTTGAATGATAAACTAATAGCAAAGGTGTTAAATAGCCTACAAAGTGTTTATTTGATATGTTCAAGTTTTTCTTGGTTTTTTTAGCCTACGAAATGATAATGTAACGTCAGTGCTTGTATTTTCCCTTATACAGTCTGTCATATTATTACTAGAGTATGAGAATGCTAATATTGACTAAGCTGTATGATGAATTGAAGTGAAATGAAACAGGTTTGTCATGAATGCGATATTTTATGATGTATGTCTCTGTGTTTTCCTCTTCTTTTACCACTTTATCCAAACTCCCATTCTCCTGCATCAAATAGTCTGCAAGCCTCTTCCTCATGCAATTTATATACCTTTTCAAGTATGGCTGTCTATTATGTTGAAACATTTTTAGTCTACAATCCTCCTCGTGCAATTTGTGCACCTTTTCAAGTACAGCTGTGTATTATGTTGAAGCATTTTTTGTGTGTGTTATCAGACTACATTGTAGTCATATATTCTTGATTTCTTTCTTGTTTAGATCAACAAACCTGATTTTTGGATATAAATATTTTCAGGAGATGACGAGAAACAAACACACATAAGAATTCTTGTATCTAACACAGAAGCTGGCTGTATCATTGGCAAGGGTGGATCTACAATATCTGAATTCCAGTCACAATCTGGAGCTCGTATTCAGCTGTCACGTAACCATGAAGTTTTTCCAGGAACGTCCGATAGAATATTATTGGTTTCTGGGGTACTTGGAGATGTAATAAGGGCTATGGAATTGATCCAGGAAAAATTGTTCAGTGAGGTCTGTAGCTATTCATTATTTCATATTTCTAGTTGTTTTAAAAAGGACTATTTACCACCGTTATTTTTTTGCTTGGCATATAGTTGGAAGATGGCAATGATGCTGAAGGTAGATCAAAAGTCAGGCTTATTGTTCCTAATAGCTCATGTGGTGCTATAATCGGAAAAGGAGGTTCAACTATAAAGTATAGTTATATTCAAGCATTTGATAGTTGAATTGTACATTCTGTTATATAGAAAATTAGGAAGAATTTTCAACCCTTAAGCAATCTTTGCAACTTGTGGTTATTATTCGATATTGCACTAATTGTTTTCTAAATTTACAAAACACAAATGAACAGATTTCTTTTTTATTTTCCTTTTTCTTTATGCAGACTCTTTTATCTTGTGAAGATTAGTCCTTAAACATTATTCTGAGAGTAATTAGTTGAGGCACTACTACCTTTTCAGATCATTTATAGAAGAATCAAGGGCTGGGATCAAGATATCTCCTCAGGATAATAATGCTGGGCTAAATGATAGGCTAGTTACTTTAACAGGACTTTTTGAAGAACAAATGCGCGCAATCTTTTTGATATTGTCAAGATTAATAGAAGATGCTCACTATCCACAAACATTGAATTCGCCTTACCAATATTCAGGTGTATCTCCTGTGTTCATTATTTAATTTTTTTATCTTCCCTTATTCCTTAATTTCTATATTTTATAAGATGCCTTATTTGCTCATTTTTAGGTTCTAGATGGATTATGATTGTGATTCTGCTTGTCTTAGTCATGAAAAGTGCCTTTACCTGCTTTTCTCTTTTTTTTCTTGTGCTACTTTTTTAGAACTATATTGTATTACTTATATTGGAAAATGTATCAATGTATAATACTATTTCCACTATATATAAAACACTTTAAATGGTAGAAGCATTGTGCTTTATAAAGAAAATTTATTCACAAACTTTTTAATCAGTAAAAGAATGGATTTTATAAGTGAGACAAATTAAGTATTGATTGGTTAACTGAATGTTCAAGAATTGATAGTAAACACCTTTTTGACTACATATTTGCATGGTTCTACTAATATCTTCTATAAATTGGAAGAAATAACTGGGTGGTGTAATAATAAAAAATTCAGTTTCCAATATATAAAAATAACACGATCTTCTCAATAATAAGCAGAAGTATGAAACCCAAAATTTAGCAAAATTGGAAGATCAGCCATAGCAAACAAATTTGGCAACAATAATATAATTTATTTAGCATAAATGGGGCAAACATTTTTTTGTTGTTTTTTTTTAAATTAATTAATAAGTGTATTATGTAGATAAATTATTGATTATTCAGTTGGGAGGTGATGTAGATTATTTTGCCAAGTTGACATTCTGTTATCAATTTAACAACAGTTGGACAGAATGTAATTGAATGATATATTCATCATCGAAGTCTTGTGCCAGATTTGAAAATTTTAGATGTAATGAAAGAACTAAAAATCCATACAAGTTATTAACCTTATATGCTAATATTAATATCTACAATGTTACAAAACAAAGCTTTATGTTAACCATTTCAAGTTACAAGCCACCCAATGGGATCTTAGGATTTCATGTCAAATTTTTGTTAGTTTAAACTGTTTCAAATGTTCTAGATAAGATTTTTTAGTTGCGCATGCAATCTGTTTATGTCATATGCGGCAACTATGCAATCCCCTTTAAAATTCACTTAGGTTGTTGCCAATGTAGTTTGAGTAGGGAATTTCTAAAGACAATTGACGATGTATATTATTTTATAGAGAGTATAAGATGGCAGATGATATCATCATCTTCCGGAAAAAAAAATTCAGGAGCTAAATGAGAAATTAGATATTACAATTCAATAATAGATTAAATAATAGAACTGAGTGGAAATTGTCAGTTTCATCACGGAAGATTGCTTCTCTCTCTTAAAGAATGCATTTAATGGCTATGTTTAGGAAAAAAGATTGATGGCTACAATATTTTACATTTGAGACACCTGACAGTTCACATCTCTATTCTTAATAAAACTGAAATGCATAGTTGGAACCAGATTGGTTTATGTAGTAGTTGATGATTTATAATCCAAGTTGGAAATCCTATCTTGTACTATCAAGATAAGGTTGCATGCATCGGCAGCATGGCAATCAGTGAATTACTCAAATAAGTTTACAATCTATGGATATCATATGAGGAGAGAATAAACACTAAAACCGGTACTAGAGGGAGAAATGTACCATGTTGTGGGTAAAGTAGGAGGGGTCATAAATTACTCTGATGCCAACGGGAACATGCTATTTGTTGGATACTGATTGCAAAATCAAATTGAGTTCACAATCTTTTAGATAGACCCAATCGAAATCATTTAAAAAAGATTGTTTATAATTCAAAAGATAACAAAAATGAAAAACAATAGTGTATAAAATTTTCATACCGTGCTTATTAGAAATTAGCTTCTTATAGGTTATTGAAAATTTCATTTTGCCCTCTTTTTAGGGTAAACGAAAATTCTCTCTAGAGTTTCATTGCTGCCAAATATCAAAGTCCACTTTATGATTGCAAAACGTCCTATAGAATCAAATGCCTCGAGTTGTCTTTTGTAGCTTCATATAGGTTATTGAAATTTTCATTTTGCCGTCCTTTCTAGGGTAAACGAAAATTCTCTGTAGAGTTTCATTGCTGTCAAATATCAAAGTTCACTTTATGATTGCAAAATGTCCTATAGAGTCAAATGCTTTGAATTTGTCTTTTGTTGCAAAATGACCTCATCTCCTAGTATTTACATTTTTTAGGATAGAACTCTCTTAACAACACCTCCTAAATCATTAGGATTTTACCTTGACTAGGACATGGAGCATATCTAGTGCAGCTTTCTATTACAAGTAAAAATTGGAAAATGAGACGGTTCTATGATTGTAGGATTTCCATCTAATGCAATTATTCATATCTTGCTGGTTATATATTGTCCTAGTCAAGGCCTAATGATCTATTGTATTATTTTTTTTACAGTGCCATTGTTTGTAGTATTATTCCTTTCAGGGACTTTTTTTCTCTGGTCTCCCTGCATCCTTCTCTGCATCACAATCTTAGTGTACATTTATGCCCAATTATATGACTTGAACTGTTGCCGTTTCTATCATGTTTGTGAATCAATAGTGCTAAATTGTTTCTCATATTTCTCTCATTTATTCCCTATCCATGTTGATCCTATTGGCTCGATGTACTTAACTCTTACAACTTTTGTCCTGGGAAATAACCAATTTCTTGACTGTATATAAAATTATTTGTTAATTTTTCTTCTTTCCTTTGTCATTCCTACTTTTAGGTATTAACTTTCCTGGTGTTCCTGTTGGGTATATGTTTCCTTCTGTAGCATACAGCCCTGTGACTTACAGACCAAATGGATCTGGAGGAAGAAATTCAAATAACAAGGTTAGATACACTCTTTTTGCATATAATTCTTTCTGATAAACTTTGACATTGTTCTCTTATGTATTTCTCATTTTTATTTAAAAATCTTTTTCTTGATAATCTATGCCATTATCAAATATCTTACATTTATTGACAATTAAACCATTTAGTTTTAATTTGCTGGCAGAGTCCTTGTTTGTGTCTCTTCCTTACATAAGCATGTTGACAGTCACATTATTGTTAAAGCAGATTTAGTGTGTGTAGGTTAAACATTTGGAGACGTGTATTAGGAGTATAGAACTACTTTTCTTAAGAGCTTTAACTAGTCATCTGATTCCAAACAATAGGTTATCTTATAAATCCATGAATGAACTGAACCAAGGTTTTGAATATTGGTGTCAGAATCCATCTTGATCCTAGACAATATGGCTCCATTGATGGAGAGGAGAGGAAGGGCATTGTTAAGGTTGCCAGATGATCATCTGATAGTTTTGAGAGTTCTGTTCTGATACGTGGTCATTGTGCTATCTTAGTCGTTATGACAATACATCTAGAAATATTGTGTAATACCATGAAATTTTACAAGAGAGTAACTGGGAGGAGAGATGAAACAAGCATTTCTGTGAATCGATTTAGTTTCACAACTAGAAGATCCACTGTAGATCTTAATTATTTAATAAGATGGAAAAGTATGAGAGAAAAAAACATTGTGCATCTTGGGAAAACTTATAACACTCTTTGGAAGGTTTTAGAAAAATAAAAGAATATCTAATAATTACATTGAGTTGATTCACTAGTGTTATAGCTGTTCAACATGTAAAACAGTTTTCCTATGAATGTAGGTTTAATTCAAAAGTCAGTTCTAAGTCCTTGTATTTTTTAACTAATACTAAGTGTACTCACCAGTTATATTCAAGACATCTGCTCCATATATGTTCGATTCCAATAATAATTGTGCTAATTTGTAGTATGATTAAATTAAAAACTTGAATTAGAGAGAAAAGTTTGAAACCTAAAGGATATATGTAAATATAACTAAAACTAAATGTATGAAATGCAATTTAAGTATCACTAAAAGAAGCAGGGTGCAAATTAGAAGACAGACAGACTTAAAATTAAGTAGGAGTTTTAGAGATATAGAATATATAATTTAGCAAGGGAATATTAATGGAATATCTATAGATAGTTGAAATGAAGAGTTTTTAAAGTTGTGTTGGGTTGTTTGGGACGCAACACATTAACAAATTTTGTTAGCATAGACGACAATGTTAAGATGGATTAGGTGGCATTAAAAAAAAAGGAGAAAATAAGAAAGTAATTGTATCCTAGATTTATCAGGTGCAACTTTTGATAGATGGTAAAACAATAGCAAGAGTAATTAGCTTTCGATGGTATGAACATATTCAAAAGAGTTTAATATATTAGAAGAGTTGAATCAACAAAGTGGAAGAGGCAAAGCATTGAGATAGAACAACGAAACTGTAGTTAATGTAATAAAAATGAATGGATAAAATCCATACAGTTGACCCTCAAATAGTTGGGATAACTAGACAAATACTCTATCTACCTCAATGATGGTCTAGAAACATTATATGCAAGCTTGATGATAACTTCTGAGCACTTAATTATCTTGTCTTACAGCTTTCCATGGTGCTGAGCTATTCGACATCCTTTTGAAAAAAATGTCGATTCATCAAAATTGCATGTGGCATGATTTGGAGTTCTAGAAATGATCAAGTTTGATCCCTGAAGATATTTCTAGTATACACTTGTGAACCAGATGTAAGCTAGTCAACATTCATTGTGGGATAGAAGCTTGGTTCTTTATTCTCGGTTATTTATTAGTATTCAAGTCTACTGTTTTCTTTTCTTTATATGCTTGCAGAATAACATAGTCCTGTTTCTAGAAAGCTTGAAATTAATTTGGAGATGCTTATATGAACTTAAGATTTTCATGTCATCTTGTATTTTGATGTTGTACCTTTTGAATTTATTTATTTATTTATTTTTGCCATAGTTGGATGTCACTTATTTATGTTGCAAAAATAAACATCATCTTATAGTTTACTTGTGACTGTCTGTACCTTGCTATTTATGCCTTGATCACATGGCAGGGCACAGCTTCACCTGTTGTTTCACATCCTTCACGATCACCTGGTGGACCTCAGGAAGGCCAGGGTAATTCTGTGACAATTGGAATTTCTGATGAACACATTGGTGCTGTTGTTGGTCGTGGAGGAAGGAACATAACAGAGATCACTCAGGTTTATTTTTCAAAAAACATTTTTATAATATGGCCTTTCGTTTGATGCATTCCATTCATTTTAGTAGGTTCTTTCTAGTCCTAGATCTTCCGCTTTATGCTTATTAAAATTTTAATTTAAGATGTTTCTTCTCTCTCTTAATATGCATTTACCACTTTTGGTGAAGTTGAAATCGCCCTTTTCCTATTAAAAAATATATATAGTTTCCATTTTAGCATACTATTGCCCACAACCCCAATGGGAGATAAAACTTATATATGAAGGCTCCATTAATATCTTCTAATGGAGGTAGGTAGCCTTTCGTATAATGGAACAAGCAACACTAATCTCAAAACACCTTAGTTTTAAATGCTGTTGTGACAAGGGCAGTTGTAGCACCTATTATCTAACGAAATTGAAATTAAACTTTGGCACCAACCTACTGTACCAATATACATTATACAATAATATCAGATTATGGCACTTCAGAGCTCAACACGATGACACCTACAATAAAACCAAACTGGAAAACTTTTACCTACAGCACCTTACAAAACCAAACTGTTATTATATGGACGCAAACTGCTTTGAGACTCAGTGAATGCACCAATGAGGTAATCAATAAGTTTTATTCCCCAACATGATAATTTACTTTCTTCATGCAAAAAATATCTGAATATCTATAGCAATTAATTCTATCTCTATAATCATCAAATGTAACTTGCAGAGGTCCTGGAACCTTTTTAGCATGTAAATTTCTGGCTTTCAGGTTAGTGGGGCCAGGATAAAGATATCAGATAGAGGTGATTTCATTTCTGGCACATCGGATAGGTATAAACTCTTCTGGGTTGGCAAATAAATCGTACAAATTGTGATTTCTGATACCTTTTGCAATCGAAAACATTCAGGAAAGTAACTATCACCGGATCACCTGAAGCAATCCAAACTGCTGAGTCCATGATCATGCAAAAGGTTTCTTCTAACACAGACGAATGATCATGGCGAAGATGATGATGGAATTTGATTGATCAATTTTGCTGCATGATCCCCAGAGTCTGTCAGTTGCTTTGGTGAGAGTATCTTTACTCTTAGCCTGGATATTCTTTTGTTTTGCCTGTAACTCTTAGTAATCTTCAGCGTACTGATAACTGCATGATTATACTTGTTTTTTTTATTGAAGTAGTTTATGAGTGTCTTTGAGATAAATCCATAATACTAAAGAATCAAAGACAAAATCTCAGACAGATCTCCATGAAAGAGACGTTGACGCTGGAAGCTTATTTGGTCAACTTCATCAATTTTAACTGTATTAAAATTAAAAACAACAGGGGAGGCTGCCTTGCATTACCACCACAAGAACCTAACTAGCCGTCCAAATCCTTTTCACTCAGCATCCAGGCCAATTGATATATTTGATGTCGATATATTGAGAAATCTGAACCATCTCAGGGTCTAACTGTTGACCTACTTGAGCAATAACATTTGGCCATGGGTTTGTTGTGTTGGTATTGATGTTGTAATATTGCCCAAATATGGCAGAGACAATCGATTATTTTTATATTGTTTAAAGATTATTAAATTTTAAAAAATTTAATACTTTCCTCCCTTTTTCCTTCTTATCGCAAATTTTCATTCTTTTTTACCCCTTTCTTAACATTTTCTATTTCCTCAACGTCTTCTGCAAATATTTTGCAATTGCACCCCATCATTTTTATTCATGATATATATATATAGTCTCCCTTTTAATAAGAGCTTTGATAGCTCATCTCTATCTTTTATTTGTTCCATCATCTGCTTGTTCCGATTAAACACATTTTTTTAATATAATTTTCAATAGACGAGTAGATAATATCTTTATGTCTTCAAGTCCTAGGAAAGTGACAATAGGCACTTTAATAATCGATAAGAAAGGCTGTTTGATATACTTAAGTAGGTCATTGTTCGACTAATTTATTTATTTAGGTTTTGCATTCTTTAGGTGGCGTATCGCCTAACGTCAAGAGTTTATCTCAACAACAATGTAGTTAGTGAACCCGAACGTTCATTTGAGTGAGTCGCTTTCATGGTTTGGGAGAAGAGCAAGAAAGATATAACAGAATGAGATCATCACCGTTGCACCAGTAGGAGCTCATGGATGTAGTTTGGTATGCTGATCCAAGATGAAAATGTTCAATTACAAAAATTATTTTTATTTAATTCGAGCATTTCATGACAAAGATCTTGATAATTTACTTATCAACAAGAATTTATTCTTTCACAACTCTAAATAGGACTCGTAACTAAAGAATATTAGATTTTTGGACTATTCATCGTGAGTATTTACTAATTTATTTTGATCATCAATAGAAAATTTTATAGAGCTGAATCGACCACTCTAAATTTTTTATTTTTTTACATTAGTGGACACTAGTTGGCCTGATGATATCATATCCAAAATATTATGATAAGTGTTTTTACAAACTTTCCCTAGATAAAGATTTTTCAATACACGTGTCAATATTAATCCAACATATTTTCTTCTTCACTATAATTTTAATAAATCATAAGTCGTATAATTTATTTCAATCTCACCTAATTAAATTTTTAATAAAATAATTTTGACCTAATAGTAAATATATGCTCTGACCGGTCATGATTGCACTCTTAATCAATAAATATCTGCTCTGACCAATCTAAAATGGTAAAGGCAAAACAAACTAACATTTTTAAAAGACGAATAAGAATGATATCCTTAATAGTCTTCGAACATATCAATTTTGCGTGTCCCTATCAAATAGAAAGGATGTTTGATAGACAGATTTAAGAGATTGGAATGGTTTAATTGATGAGAATCAAAATCAAGATACGAATTTAATACCCTTAATTTCATAACACAACCCCCATATTATCACAAAACTCATTTCTCTCTCAAATAAATACATTATCATTTCCATTATCAAATATAACCCAGCGCCTCCTAAATTCTTCTTTTTGGGGTTGATTTAGTTAATAATATGTGAAGTAAATTCTCTTCTTTTAAAGGTTTGGTTAATCCAAAATTTCTCACTTTTACAATATTGGATTAGTACAAAATTTATCCATATGAATTAAATATCAATTCAATTAGCATGATTCCTTTTAACAACCATATTAATTAATTGCCCCTGAATATTAGTTAAGTAGAGTAATTTTCTTAAATATAAAAATATTGGCAAAAGAGAGCACGTTGGGATTAAATAAATAGAAATATAGAGCTTTAAACCAGCTAAGTTGAGTCAAAGTTTGGAAGGTTCAAATTTATTTGATAAAATATTTAAGTTAAATTGAGCTGAACTTAAAAGAAATTAAGTTTTTAAAATAGTTGTTCAATATTGACTTGATTTATTATTGATGAACTTGAGCTTGGTTTGTTTAGGTGTAATCAAGCTTTCAATTCAAGTTTGCTTAAGCTTAGTTCTTTAGACGTTATCAAGCACTCAATTCAAACTTATTTAATTGGTTATTGAACTTGACAATTAAAATTTATTTATTTATTTTAAAATTTTTTTTATTTACAGGTTGATAAAAGTTTTATTAATATTCATGGTTCACGGAAGTTATTTACAAATATTAACAAGTTGAACACATATGTATTTAAGTTTCTTTATTTAATTTAACAAGTTATTCAAGTTTATTTATTTAATCAATCTTATGTGTATTGAACGAACATAAACAAATCTAATACTAAATTTGTTCACAAACATTAGATTGCTAATCTTGACTGTTCAACAAGATAATATTAATATTCTCTCTAACAATTTTG
>JBBPFP010000046.1:10520-24501 GCA_037974795.1 Kaempferia galanga | reverse complement strand
GTTCTATCCTGCACCTGTTCGGTTGGTTCCGCGAGCAAATCCAGGCTCAAGACGAGCCACGTCACTAGGTATGTCGCCACGTGGTACCAGGCTGACTTCTTTCTATGTGTCACGTGGTGCCTTGCTGGTCTCCACGTTATCGCCCCCGTGGATTCTAAAATCATACCGAATCATATTTATTAATTTTTTTAATGTGAGTGAGAATGTTTTAATTAATTGATATTTAATTTTAATTTTGATAGAGTAAATTTAAGCTTAAATTTATCGTATTCAGTACCTAATAAAATATAGGCGTGGAAATATCATTCCGCCGCCTGGATTACTTCTTATCGGAAGGCTGCAGCCCTTGATTTTTCCCCATGCTTTTGGGGGCTTCCGCTTCGTCTACCGTCACATCTTCCGTCCGTCCTCCCTCTCCACCAGCCGCGTTCATGGCGCTTCCGTCCGCCTCACTTAGCCGCTTCGATTTTAGCGGTCACCGAAGAGTCGCAGGTGAGACCCTCCACGTCGATTCCTCGCGCTTCGTCTTCGATTCGAACTTTTTTTTTTCCTGGTTCCTTGCTCTCCTGATGCTCAGGCTACTGATTAGATTTACTCGTTTGCAGGGATTTTCCATGGGAGTTCCGGTCGGGTAAGGATTTTCTGTTTCAAGCATTGTTAAAAAGTGTTTGTTGATGTTTCTGGCTGTTGTTGATTGCCTTTATGGATAGGGATGGATTTCTGTGGAAAAATTTGGATCAGATTAAGGCGTTTAGTTTCAGATAATGCCAATTTAGTGAAATGAATGAAAATGTTTTGAAAATGGGTGCAGCATTCATTGCTAGGAATTGTATGGATTTAGCTCAAGATTATGGAACATATGCACTGAGTTCAAAATGATGGCTTTTTGGTTTGCTTGTTTGCATATTCTGATTAAATCAGTATATATGAATCTGCTAAATATGTGTTTGTAATTCCCATATACTTAACCAATGAGTAGAAGAACATCTCTTTTTGTATGAGAGAATGCCTGAAAGTTCTGATTAAGTTGCTTTTAGGCTTTAGTTTTAATATTAAGCTGAAACTGATGTCAAAGAGCTATAGAGTTTTCCATGTATCTTTTGTGATTACAATTGCAATTCAGTGAAACAGAGTTTTCTGTTCTTGGACAAATATCTAGGCTGTTAAACTTTGCTGTCTTCTACATTTTAGTCTTTCATTAAAGTTGAGATCCATATCATTTATCGTTGAATTGTACATTCAAAACCTTGGCACTGATACCTGAACAGGTGCTCATGGGAGGAACTAGACAAGCCAAACTGCATCAGAATGTCTTCAGATTCGGCACCCGCTGCCTGCTCAATGACACGATGCCCGGCAGCGGCAATTCAGCATTCGCAACTGCTTCAACTCTCCCATATGATTCATCAAAAATTGTTCCCCATAACCTACACGGAGTCTTGTCGAACTGCATACACGGGTTAATCATAGCTGATATCGACCCTGCTACGGCAAAACTTGCCATCACAATAACAGGGCCCTTCCTCTCGGCCTTTGGGTTCTTATTCATTATTAGGATTGTCATGTCTTGGTACCCCAAACTGCCGGTGAAGAAGTTCCCTTTCGTTGTTGCATATGCACCGACTGAACCATTCCTTAGCGTAACAAGGAAGGTGATACCTCCTCTTGGAGGAGTGGACGTCACACCGGTCGTCTGGTTTGGATTGGTTAGTTTCTTGAACGAAATATTAGTAGGACCTCAAGGGTTACTGGTGCTTCTATCTCAGAAGGTATAACTAATTCTTTTATCTAAATTTCTTAAATATTTTCGTCCAGTTGCTAGTAGATCCTACACTGATTATCCCTTTTTGTGATGATGATTCATAGTAATGTAAACTCAAGTTGATTTTCTATGGATAAAAGCTTGAATTTTTGTCATTGGCTCATTGCAATGGATCTTGAACCCAAATTAATTGCTCTTTTACATTCTTTTAATAAAAAAAAGATAAATCCAGTTAGCCTTCTATCATTAGTATTTATTCAACCTATATGCCCTAGAACAGATTTTCAAGATACAAGACACGAAAATTGTAATACCTTTAGACAAGTATGCACATTTCTCTTTTAGAGTCATCTGCATTGTGTAGCTGCTCTACCAGTTTGACAGGCAGTTTTCATACCGCAGCGGGCAGTAGTCTCGTGCCCTAGCTGAAGAGCCGAGTTGCCATGCATGGGTGCATGATTGTGGTTGCGGGTCAAGGATTGAGGAGAGACATTTCTTGACCTTGCTTTCATGGCTTCGATGTTCTCCAGCATCTCAACAACTTGCTTCATTGACGGGCGACTTTTCGGTTCACTGGCAAGGCAATTCAGCGTCAATTGAGATGCCTGGTAGGCGCCCTTGGAGGAGTATTCTCCCTCTAATCTGTGATCCATCAGTCGTGCCAACTTTCTTCGGTCGCCCAACATCGGCATTGCCCAATCCACCAATTTGTGTTGCCCATTTGGCCGGTTGGAGTCGAGTGCCCTCTGGCCGGTGAGCATCTCCAGTAAGACAACTCCAAATCCGTACACATCACTTTTCACATATAGGTGCCCTGGAGTCAGTTAGAAGAAATGAAGTGCATTTATTTAGCTATCCTAAATATGTTAAAGAACAGCAATCATGTGCCAAAAAGATTCCATGTCATTGCATCTCAATTTATGTTAAATTTAACCGAAACAAACTAAAGCTAAGCTTTTTTTTTTGTTGTTGTTGTTCATTCTGTTTTTTAAAAAAATACCAGATTTATGTGTTATAAAAGAGAAAAACAGATTAAAAATGTTTTAAAAGGGTTTGCAGAATGTATGAGACAGTAGTCAGTGGATTAATAAGAAAATGCTAGTTTGTTTCCCATTGAAATAACAGACGGATTCTATCAGATCACTCTAGATGATATACCACTTGGACAAAACTAATGGTGAAGCATGTGGTGATCTTTGACACTGTGACTCTGTGAGAGCCCCACAAACAACAATGGAAAACTGAGAGAATAATTTGACTTCTGGTGGAGCATGAAGATGAAGTGGATAAGGTAGGGATCTGTGGATGATACAAAGTCACTCACCTGTTGCAACATACTCTGGAGCTGCATAGCCCTCCGTGCCCATGACTCTAGTAGTGACATGTGAATCTCCACCCATTGGTCCATACTTCGCCAAACCGAAGTCAGAGAGCTTTGCGTTATAGTTCTGTGCCATAGATAAAAATTCACACTCATATCATTGCAGTGCTGAAATGGAGCATGCATACGATTCAATCTACTTGCGGAACGAAATGAATCTTATCCCTACCACATCGAGGAGGATGTTGGAAGCCTTGAAATCTCGGTAGATGACCTTCCTTTTTGAAGAATGTAAGAATGCAAGACCTCGAGCTGCGCCAATGGCTATTTTTAGCCTTGTATTCCAAGAAAGTGACTCAAAAGTAGCACCCCCTGCTCCAAAGAATGACTAGTAAGATTAATTCAAATACTTATTAGATGATGTTTTGCTGAACCAGATCTTCCAAATTAGTTCATGAAAGTATAATCTGTTTTGAGAAGACGGAAAAAATAGAAAAAGAATATCTTTTAGCATTCTGATTGTTGGAATTTGTCTATCAATAACTGAAAAACTATGCTTCAAAATGTTAAACAACCTTATTCTTGATAAAGACAAAACCTATTTTATCTGTATTCCTTTGCTAATTGATTATTGAAGTCGATGCAATTCTGATCAAAAACAGATTAAATACAATGGCACAAGGACCAATAATCTTTAAATCAAATACGTGTAACTTTACTATATAGTAATAGATTTGTGCTGAACTGTAGATTAAAGGCCTTCAACTATTATAAACTACTAAGCACTTAAATGTTCATAAATTTCAAATAAGCACTTGAATGCTCCTAAAGTTCAAATTGCTTTCTTTTCATCTAAAACATGCAGATGAGAATCCAATAACAGTGTTTTTAATAGTATAACTAAAGTGCCTTTAGCCTCAGTGGTGCAAACAATGTGATAAGCTTAAAGAATTCATAAGAACTCACTTCTAAAGAGATGGTTTTCCAAGCTGCCCCTAGGCAAGTACTCATACACAAGAAGAAGCTCCGTGTCTTCCGAGCAATAACCCATGAGCTTGACAAGGTTAGGATGAGAAAGCCTTCCTAGGAAATTTACTTCCGACTGCAATCACAAGTAAAAAAAAAAAAATAGATTGGACTGCATAGCAGAATTCACAAAAAGAAATTGAATGAACTGCAAACATCTTCCTAAATCACTCTAATCTGCTTTGAGATATCATAATGATTGGTTTGTGCCATATAGGATCAAAAATAGAAGGTTGCAGACTCAGATTGCAAATTGAAAAGGCTAAGAAAGAAGAACATGTTTGCCAAATAAAACAAAAATTGCCAAATGGTAAAGAAGCAAGCAGAGATGGAGATGAGAATTTTAGTCACCTGCCACTCCTCCAGGCCTTGCATGCTCTCAGGGTTTAATTTCTTCACTGCCACAACCATCCCCGTCCCACTCTTGGAAGGATTCAGAGTCTTCTCCTCCACCACGCCCTTGTAGACCCTCCCAAATCCGCCTTCACCGAGGATATTCTCGAATTTAAAGTTCCTCGTCGCGCACCGCAGCTCGGAGCAGGTAAATACCCGCAGGTTGGGGAGTTCCAGGATCCGACCCTTAGTGAGGGTCTCATCTGCACTCACATTACTCACGGGGTACACCCCAAAGATGCTGCTACTGAAGTTGGACAGACTCCCAGTGGTGGCGGCGGTCGTGGTGGCGGCGCTGCCACTGCTGATCTTTGAGGTCGACTGCACTGGAGAACCCAGAACACCAAGTTTAGTGAGGAATTGGTCGGAATTCAAAAATTCAGTGTCAAGCATTACAAATAGGGTGAAAGCGAAGAAAAACACAGATTCAGTATCAAATATAAAAATTCTGACTATAAAACGCAGATTCCATTTCGGTGTTGTGTGCGCAAGCATTCGGATTGGACTAAATTGACAGAACAAATTAGAATATCAATCCTACGTAGCTAGGCAAGAAGAAACCTTCATCGTCACTGCCAATGGGGGATGGTACAAGGCAAAACCCAAGAAAGGGATTAAAAAAACTAGTTTTGGCCTCAAACGCATTCCAGTAACGCCAAACTCACAGCCAGAACTACATACGAAGATCAAATCTTTGAGTTATTTAATCCAAAGGGGGCAAAAAGGCTACTTTTGAAAACCAATGAACCTAGAACATCAATATTGAAAGGGAAAAAGGTCATCTTTTCTGTTTGCTCGATCGAATTGATTGATCATGTATTGCAGTACCTGGCCTCGACGATCTGGTATTACCTTGTCTCTTCGGAGAAGAGGCGAAGCAATTCCCCATGCCTCGGCCACTGCTCTTTCCACGGCGAGGGATGGAGCTGGACAGGGCAAGGAGACGAGGCGGGGAACTGGTGACGGATTTATGCTAGCGGACACAGCCATTTGAGTAGATTTTTTGCCTTGACCTGTCACTGCAATAAACCAAATCCAGACACGGAAAAGCAATCATCCTTTGCCTTGACCTTTCCGATTTATTCTCAAAGTCGATGTAAATTACAAAAAAAAAAAACTACTCATTTTGGTTTCCCTTACCATGTCACCAATCGATCGCGCACACATATTTCACATAAAAAGTACAATTTCGACTGCTTTCCTGTTTATTTCGCATTAAAAAAAACTCAAATTACTGGTCAGTTTTCTGTTCACCTCAACAGTGCAATTCATGTAACCTAGTCAACCAAACTACATTTAAACACAAATAAATCCATGTGAACACATGCTTTGACCAAAAAGTCACGGACAATCAAACGTTTAATGAGTGTTGTACAATATATAGAGAAAAGTACCTTCAAGATTTTTCAAATTGAGAAAACGTGGACAATTTTATCTTCATTGGTGTATGCAAAGATGGTTGATAGGTAAAATCTGTCATTCTGTGTATTAGGTGAAATGTTATATTCGGGGAAATTTGATGTATACACCAAAGATCACAACATGCATTGTAACATTATCTAAAGCCAAGGGACATGAAATACTTCAAAGATATGGGCAAAAATTAAATATTTAAAGAGACTGATATGAGAAAAAAAGTTAAATGCCTTTCATTTTAGAGCGGATCCTCTAGTTCGTGATTCGTGGATCAGGAGATGGTCCGCTTTACATAGACTGTCGGATCAATCGTGAGCGCATGCAGATCACGTGCTCCGTGGTGATCCAACGATCCGTGTGAAGCGAACCATCCTCTGGTCCGCGAATCACGGACTAGAGGATCTGAGCTTTGTTCATTTCAATGTTAAAAAAAAAAAGTGACATGGCAATAAATTACAATTTCCGCTGACTTTCTGTTTAAACAAGTGGGAAACAAATTAAAAACTGAAGTTACTGGTCAGCTTGCTGATCACGCATGCACGCTGGAAAGTGAAATATGTAATAAATGATGATTGTGCTATTCATGTTATTATTAATATTATGAAATCATTGTTATACTATATGGAAACTAGTCAGCCAAACTACATTTAACTAATTGAATCAACAATGTGGAAATATGAATTTGACCGGAAGACAATGAGGGGTCATTACATCTTTCAAATAATCATAATTTTAAAAATATAAATTAAAATGTATATAAGAATTTTCGAATTGAGAATCAAACCAAAAAAAAAAATGTCATGGCTTTCTGTGATTGACCCAAAGTAAATGACTTGCATTTTTAAAATGATACATCATTGTCAGACAGCATTAAGTTTTGAGATAAACATAACATCAGGAAGAAGCTAGACATTTAGAAGTATCAAAACTAAGGGATTTAAAAGTCAAATACTTCAATAAAGTAAGTACTATTCCAAGAGCCATCCCCAAAACCACATGAATGAAGGTCCTACAAAGAAAAGTAGTTTTCCCTTAAAAAAAAAGAAGAAAGAATTGCATCGGGATAGATCAGAAATCCTAATTAAACCCTCTTTGTAGTTCATCTCTTGTTTATTTATTTGTTGAAGTATCTCCATCTTTTACAACACAAGCACATAAAAGTTTCTTACCTTTAAGGAAAGACAAGTTGACTGTATTTTATTATTATCTGAATTTACTAAGTAATAATAACAAATAAATAAATATCTATTAAATATTTTCTAAAATCTAAAACTAATATAACAAAATTTTAAATTTTACTTTGTTAGTCAGTTGGTCTCTCACAACATGATTCGAGTATTATTGAGTCAATCAAGCCTTACGCAACCTGTGTCAAACTGAGCCAGATCATGAGTAACTCAATGGTTTGACAAAGGATCTTCCTCAAATTCTGGATGATATTTTTGATCTATGAATAGATATATAGAAAAGTATCAGTTGGCAAGTTTAGTGATAGATTTTGTTTTCTTTTCAAAAAAAAATTAAAATTAAATAATGTGTATCTGTATATATGGACTGCTGAAACTATATATTCCATTTCTTAAATGCAATATAATACAAAGAGCACTGGATAAAGCACTACAAAACGAGGGAGGATGTATAGTTTGAAGTCCATGTTTTTAGTAGGATTGAACGGATTGAGAGTGAGATTAGGAATTTAAATGGAACCAAATTATGATAGGTGGAATGATTTAGGATCCCATTAGCCTACACTGGCATGATAAGCAGAAACTTATATGTAGATAATCTAAGTAATCAGTAGTAGTTAATCTACTGTTATCCAAGAATTCAAGAAAATGATGGAAATCAGTCGACAAAAGACAAATTGTTAAAAAAAAATATACGAACAAAGAGGATGCGAATAACCACCAGCTTACGCACTTCATTGTTATTCTTATTCATGATTAGTGGAAGCTCAGGTCACTTACTTCCCACTTCCAGGAATATCGAGACGAAATCACAACATTATCAAGCTTGAAGGAAGAAGAAAGCTTCTGACAATTAAATCAGATGTGTAGGTCCAAGAGCCATGTAAATAAGCAAAAACCATCTGTTAATATTGGATAAGGAACAGAGAAATTGGCATAACAGAGTGGAGTAAGAAAGATAGCAGAGCCTGCAATCAAAATAAGGATTGAACAAATAAATGTAAAAGATCATACTAATACTACAGGTACATGCAGCAAGATACTAAGATTTTTTTTTTTTTAGTAGAATATGTTAAATAAACCACATAAAACACCTTTGGTATATTGTGCATTTGCCTTTGATACAATGATGAATTCTTTTGTAGACCAACAAAGGTTATGAATCATTGGGGAAAAGGATTAAACTTTAAGAAATGGTCGTTGAAAGATCAATTGATGAGGTTTCCATTAGCAAAGGTACGGTCAATAAGGAGCTCAGTAATTTCTGAGTTAGTACCTAGAGTAGCTAACTTATACAGATGATTCATTCAAGTAACTAGAGGCAAACAAAAGAAAGCCACAAATATGATGAAGGATGAACTTTGTTTTGCCATTCCCATTTGATAATACATCAAGAAAACAAAGATGCGGATCGAAATGTACAACTATTTGCTATTCCACTGATACTGCATAACATAAAATTGCAAAAAAATGTGGGACTTAGTTTTTCCATTGTCACTGGCACAATGTTAGAGCCCTCATGATGTCTTGTAATAGAAATTTTTATAATAAGAAGAACAACAGTGAGTTCTTAAGGTGCTATATGGATTTTATCCCACGATTAAACTCACATCATTTCACTAACTACTATTAACATAGGCTGCAATAAGAAAACTATAGCAAGTTACGAGAGTGGTTTTCTATAGAAGTCTATGAGCTAGAGTAAAGACTCAATAAATTAATTAAGCACAGATCATGCCTAGGTGCATGCTGGGCTGAAAGTTTGATTACAGAGAATAATAAACTAATCCAATATATTAAAATGAAGAAGCATTATACTTTCTCAAAACATTTTGAGAGCGACTTACTAAGATCTTATTTCTTTTTAAATATTCTAGACGAGATAATATAGAAAATACTATATGAAAATCCTATAAAATAAATAAATTATGGACCCATCAAGGACTATGAGCCAGCCCGATCCCTGACAAGGCATATCTCAATGCAAGCCGATGAACATCCCCATGAGGGATGTCACGACATTTACAAACCAACACTTTTGACTGGGGTATCCCACAATACTTGCAAGCGTAGATCGAATCCTGTTATACTAGCAAAAATTTAATGTGATAATCATATTTTTGCACGAGGAATCTCCAATTTACAACCTTTTCCTCCAATTTAACCAAAGATCAGTTAAACATTCAGAACTAGAAGTGTCATCAAGTAGGACGGCATATGATCTAACCGACAGTTTCTGATATTACCGGTTCCAGCCATTTCTAGTACAGTTACACATATGCTTGAACTACAATCTCATATAATCATACAAACACGAATAATGGAATGAAAAATGAAAACATGTTCTGCATATCTAGTAATCAACAAGCCGTCAAGTAATTTAGCACACGGTGCATTTAAACGCATGAGTATGTCTCACTATCTAGTTAGTGCACGAGAAGCATTTAACATATAGTTAGAGGTATCAATAGCATATAGATAATATACAATCTAAAATGCTCAATGGAGTGGAAGCAACAATATGGATCACGGAACTGATAAGAAAAGCTACCTATTTACTCAACGCTGCTTCCAGTGATCCTCACTCCAACTCTATCAAGCTTCGCCACTGTTGCACTGGCCTGCAGATTCCCCTCCTTCAGAAATGCTTCCACCATGCGAGAGGAGATCTCATTTCCTTTCTCCTCGTCATCAATAACTGCTACAGCAGTTGGCCCAGCACCGCTGATGGTGCAACCAAATGTGCCTGCTTCCATAGCTGCCTTCTTCACGTTCACCATCCCAGGGATTAGTGGCGCTCTCCTTGGATGCACAATTCGATCTGCTGCCATCGCAGACCCAAGGACCCTCACGTTCCCCTGCATCACTGCCGCCACTAAAGCGGCAGCTTGGCTTGAGTTCTGAACATGTTCCTTCATTAGAATATTCGCTGGCAATGCTTCCCTCATCTTCTTGGTCGGCGCCTCAAATTCTGGGCTCACGAGCACAAAGAAGAGATCCTTGTCGGCTGGGAATTCCAGCTGGGTGATCTCAAACGGATCGTAGCTCCGGATCAAGACGAAGCCTCCCAAGATCGATGGCCCAACGTTATCGGCGCGATAGCCACTAGCCTTCTTCTCCGACTCGAGCCCAGCGAGGACGAGTTCATCAGGGGAGAGTCAGCCGCCGAATAGCTCGCTAACGGCGAGAGCTGCGGCTGCTGCGAAAGCAGCACTGGAGCCAAGGCCGCTACCGAGAGGGAGGCCTTTGTAAAGGGAGAGGCCAACGGAGCGGATGCCAAGCATGCGCATCGCGGCTATGCCGGCACAGTTCCAGCGGGGATCTCGCCTGAGCTTTGAGGCGGAACGGCATCCGGAAATGTCAGTGATTGAGATGGTGCCAGGGACTACGCAGGGTCGACGGACACAGTGATGGTATCCCCGATTCGGCCACCGACAGCTCAGCCGAGGAAGTCAAATCCAGGACCGAGGTTGGCGATGGTAGCAGGGGCGAATGCTGTGAGGGATCGGAACACAGGGGCAGTGTCGGCAGGGATAGTAGCTGAGGCGGTCGTTAAGATCGGTGTTTTAGCGGCCGAGGAATACCGGACGGAGGAAGCGAGGGATAGGCGGGGGCGGCCGCTACAGTGCCGTGTCCGGTGCCCTAGGGAATTCTTCGCGGGGACAATGGCCGTCGCCATTGCAGCGCAGGATGGAAGGGAGGGAAATATGGTTCACAGGCAAGCTTGGTGTACGAGACTTAACTGTTAGGAATATTTTCTTTTTTGCCAAATTAATTATAAAAAAGAGTGAATTGCTAAAAATAGTATACATTTTTTTTATAAACTTTTAAAGTGTAAAAAATTAATTAAGATATTAAATTTCAATTAATTTATGGTTAAACCAGCTATATAAAATCATTCCTTAAGTCGACACACACGAATCAGTTAAACGCTTTATAATAGGTATGTAATATAGACAAATATTACATACCTATTATATTAATATCCCTTTTATTAACACATTTAATATTTATTTTAATATTAATATGCATTATTAATTATTATTCATGATTCTCTCTATTTATTCATCATTTTTATTCTTCTAACCAAAACTTATTTCTTATTTCTAACCCAAACTATTTCTTATATACATGTGAGTAGTTTGATCTTGTCTAAATTGGACGCCTAGCGTTTGATCATACGGTACTGATGTAGCTTCAAGATTTACCAGACGAAGACTCTCTGAAGGGGTGACGCTTCGCGCTCTTAGTCACTGCAAGTAATCGTACACATTCCAAGGAACATTAGAGACCGGGTCAGGAAAGAGATTCCCAACTCTGGTACTCCAACACTCAAGTCAATGGGGTACTCTCGAGGAAGAATGTGAACTGTATATGAATAGTATAAAGTGTGCGCACCTGCGTCAAAGGCCAAGAGCCCCTATTTATAACGTGGTCTTATCTTTACATGTATATTGATGCGTTACCTGCTAAGGGTAAGCCATTACTGATACTCTGATATCTTACCTTATCTGGGCATGCTACTTTTGTAATTTGTCAAGTTTAAAAGCTTCGCCCGTAGCAAGGGTACGAAGCACCTCCTCTGACACCTGATACTCTGACAATCAATATCCAGGGCGACAAAGGGGTAGGTGGAGTGAAACTGTCCTTATGATAGGTGGCTAATCGGACGGGGCGTCCGACCATTCAGCTAGCCTAGAAGATAAATGACCCTTCCCACTGAGCGACCTGTCGGGTCTGATGGTTAAGTTGGGTCCTTGAACCTTGGGGTGTGTTGGCGAGTTCATCCCTCGTAGCGGCCGAGCGGAAATCCAGGTCGGCCAATCTTCTTCGACTAGGAAGCTTGGCTAGCTGCCCATGCACCTTAATAGTTCTGTTGATTATGACCTAACTCTACAGACTCCTCCTTCAGTACTGCATCATAGTTCATCTCGTGTTTCAAGTTCCACCTCACCGAAGAACTCCACTCGACGCCCACTTCGAGCGCATGGTTTCATCCCCCTGTATCAAGTTGCTCTGCCTCCTCAGCTCTGTTCTCTGACCGCCGTGCCGGATGTTGTCGGAATCGGAGGAGGAGAAAGACAGGATAGTGACTCCACTCTACACGTTCCAGTCAGTATATTAAACAAATGAATCGGCCGGTTGCCAAGAATTGAAGATCATCAACATGAGAAATGACATTCCACAAAGGCCAAATTAAGCACTCAAGTCACCCATTCTTCAGATTCATTTTCTCGACATATTTTGACTTGGCTTCAATTTTCTTACGTAACATCCATCGTCAAAATCAACACAAACCTATAAGAACTCACTCTGCGACAGCAATTTATATACAGAATTGGACAACGCGTGCAGTCACCAGTTCTGAATGATTCAAAACTGACACGTATAGTTTCATAGTTTGCAGTGACTAAGTTTCTCAAACTCAGAAACTTATCGATCTATTTCTGAACAGGACTTTGACTGTTTCAAACTGCATCCATGGAACTAGGTCAAGAAACGCACAGGTCATTCCATTACTTAACAGGCATGCAAACAAACTCTGCGTCAGTCTCCCCCGTACTCAGCACCTAACTGTTCCCCACTTAATTATAATAATGCAGCCACGCGAGAATCTTGAATCACATCAGAAATATCCAAAACTAATAAACCAAGCAAAAGAAAGAATCCCGTAAGTAATTCCCTCGATCAGAATTTAAATTGGATGTTAACAAATACATACACAGCTAATTGTGACAAACGCTACGGCCCAAAGCAGTTAATTCCAAGCTTCGGAATCTAAGTTAATTTAATCTGTTGAAAAGAGTTCACTATAAATAATTAACTGCACAAGTGCAATCACTGGAGACCGATCGATGGATCTTCCAGGCTTTAGGTTCCATCCAACAGAGGAAGAGCTGCTTGATTTCTACCTGAGAAGCAGAGTCCTGGGCAAGAAGCTGCAGCTGGAGATCATCCCCACAGTCAATCTTTATCGATATGATCCATGGCAGCTACCAGGTGATCACTGATACAATATTCAGACCGAATTGGATAAGAGCTGTTCAGTGGCGATATGTAGTGTTTAACTGGTTTATGCAAAATATGTAGGGCTGGCGAAGATAGGAGAGACGGAGTGGTATTTCTACGTGCCGCGGGACCGGAACGGCAACCGGCCGAGCCGGATGACCGAGCGGGGCTTCTGGAAGGCCACCGGAACCGATAGGCCGGTGCGTAGCGCAGCCGACCCGAGGCGGGTGATCGGGCTCAAGAAGACGCTGGTTTACTACGAAGGTCGGGCGCCCAGAGGCACAAAGTCCGAGTGGGTCATGAAGGAATATCGTCTTCCAGAGCATGAGGACATCGTGCTGTGCAAGATCCACCGGAAGGCCACATCGGTTAAAGAATTGGAGCAGCGGGCGGCGGAGTCCGTGGTCGCCGCGGCACCGACGATGTCGGCGTCCTCGATTCGGCGGCCGGCGAGCCTGCCGGAGCTGGAAGTCCCGAAGCAGAACGGACTGGAGTGGCTACAGGACCCGTTGCTAACGCAGGTGCGGAGCCCGTGGTTGATGGATTTTTGGTCGCCTTCGATTGCGAGTATACTCAACTGTTGATAGCCAAACCGACGGCGCAGGCAGTTCATGAGGAATTAAACCAAAAAATAAATAAAATAGATTATTATTGTTGGAAAATTCTCCGGGTAATTATTTCGTAAAATATGATGAAAATTGTGGAATGTGAGTTGTGTCTAGCGATGGTTCAGTAATTTTGCCATAAAGATTAGAATTTAATGCATAATTGTGGTTCACATAACCAACAGCGTCGTCAGTTTGCTTTTGGGCGTCTGATAATAAACGCACTTGTCGTGTTTTCTTATGTATTTGTTAGTTTACGGTG